>JAGKQL010004769.1:0-13343 GCA_018398635.1 Cyprinodon brontotheroides
TTAAATCAATCTGACTGGATGATCTGGTGAACTGGAAAGTGCCTTGAGAAGGCGTGTGTGTTGTTAATTGGCGCTATAGAAATAAACTAAATTGAATTGAAATTATCATCCGGACAGATGGTCACTACTTTGGTCATGAAACTATCTGCACGGTGCCTGCGCCATCTTTGTTATCTGTTGCTGCTGTCACTAGCTGACAATAGGCTGTTGTCAAAACAAATCCCATGATGCTTTGTGTGGAGAGCTCTCACAAAGCATTCTGGGATATATCGTCTAATCAAGTAACCAAGGATGATTACTACTTTTCAAAGTGCATTGTGGGAAATTTTGAGTTCACTACTTTTTTTCATCCACTAGACCAGAGGTCACAGATTAGCGGACCGCGGTCCGGATCCACCTGCTGGCTTATCTGGACCCAACCTGATTCAAAACATTTATAAATTATCGCATGTTGTCCAACATCAGTGTCTAACCTCACTTTCACTTTCTCCTGTTAATACGGTAAAGCGTCCGGGTGGAGCATCCGGCTCCAGGCTGCACGTGATCCAAATTAGCCAATGAGCTGTCAGTCTGGGTTGCTGCAGCTGCTACTTTTAGACACAGCAGGCAAACCTGTGGCAAGCGGGCGATGGGAAAGAAGGAGAAGATGATGAGAGAAAAAGAGAGCAGAGGAAGTGGGGACTGCTGGAAGAACTGTGGTGAACTGGTGAAAGAAAAGTGAAATGGACCTGTAACACTGACCTGTAACACTGAACACATTTTCCTATAATTATAACCAAGTCCCAAAATCTTGTTTATAGTTAACTTTTTGCAGACTCCAGATTCAGACTGACTGACAAACTGCAGATTTGACTACCTCCCAGAACAGCATTTTATACTCTTATTCATAATTAAAAATGAGGTCAGATGACTTAATTTATGAGAAATACCCATATTATTTATGATCAGAAATTATGCTCACAAATAACAGAAAATGTTTTTGAATCAGAAATTTGGGACATAAAAACTCTAGGTCTGATCTATTCCTCTTTTACACTGCAGACTTCTGACTCTAATCCTTAACACAGAATAAGGTTCGTCAGACATCATAAAGGCTAAACGAGTTAGCACCGACAAAGAATTAATCATTACTTCATCTTGCTAAATTTAGGTTTTATTTCCCTAAATGCTTTCGTCATGTAGAAAAAGATCTTTTTTCTCCAGGATGATTAATTACCTTGAACAAAAGAAAATTATATTTTCATGTAATTTACTGACAATAAAATATAAAAAAAAAGCTTAACATTATTTGAATGTATTTGATAATTTACCTTTATGTAGATAGTCAGGAGCTGCTTGGACTCGTGTTCAAAGGCTGATATTGAAGGCAAGCCGTCTGTGAATCTAAACTTAGTTCCTCAACCTTTATATTCCTGTTGAGCAGAAGTCTTTGGCATCCGAGTTATCTGTGCTTCTGAAAACAAAGACATCAACCTGTCCTGTGTCGTTTGAACAGGAATATCCTGTTTGAGCGCCTAGATGGAGTTTACTGGCAATGCATAGAGAAGTGTTAGGAGATGACTCATTCTTATGTCCTGGGGTCAGTTTCACAAAGCAGGTTTACTGAAAACGTAAAAATTTATAAAACATAAATCATGGAAACTGAGTTTTGTGTTTCACATAGTTTGTTTACTTAACCTCTGTTTTTGTTACCATAGTAACATTCACCCTGGAGCTAACCTGGTTTGGAGCAGGTTTTGTTCAATAAACTCAGTGTCACTGTGTCCGCCCAGCTTAGAGCCAATCACGCCTCTTTACTTCAAGATTTAATGGGGAGAGTTCTTAGTTTTGTAGGTGCCTTAGACACATTAGGTATTAAAAATAAAAACCTCCTATTTGATGAGGATGCATATAAATAATGAGCAGCATCAATTCATAGAGTATGAAATATTTGTTGGGAGAGGATTCACAAGACTGTGTATAGACGTCCTTTCATATTCAGGTAATTTTATGAACGCTACGTTTCAACTACCAGTCCATCACATACATCCACGACCTCATCCATCCTCACATTTACATCTTTAACAGGTATTTCTAAGTAATTAATATCAGTGAAAACATATTGATTTGTGATAACAGCATTATAAAAAACAACTGCAGTCAGACAGCCACTTATTTGCTATTTAATGGAAGACGGAAATAAAATGAGGAACCCCATAAAATGATGCACAGGTCCTACCTGTTAGCACAAGTTTTTCATGCTTCATCTTCACCTGCTGACAGGTGTGCTTCTCTCCTGTGAGATTTTACCTCAATAGAATACACCGATCAACGACCATTTATTCAGTAACTAGTTTTCTCCTTAATGTTATCGTGATTAGAACCTGCTGGGACCCTTTTTCCACCTGGATCCCTGCTCTTTTTGGCCCTCAAGTCCCTCCGTTGTTGCACAAACTTGCCCCCACTTCCCCACCGCCTCGACCGCATCTTGACCCACAGCTAGTTCCTGATTGGCCCTCTGGCGTGGAATAACATAGCACAGACCACGCTTCAATATTGGGCATGTATAAAAAAATCTACGACAAGCTGACTGCGACACACTGCTGGGGGAGGAGAACCAGGCCTTTAGACTGCTGGAGGACATAGGGACCCCTTTCTCATCATTCTATCTCTATTCTAGCCTGACGTAGTCCGACTCAATTCTAGTCAGAATATGAGTCTGATACTGCTCCATAGAGCTGTGATTATGGGCGTGTTTTGAACGAACCAGGAAAAAAATGCCTCTGCACTCAATTGGACAGGACGTACAACCAATAAGAACAACGGAGTGCGTGACGTATGTTAAGCGATGCATAGTTGTTGTCAACAAAAATCAAAGCGTGCAGTTGCGCGCCTAGAATAAGAAGATGAGCCTTGATCGGCGTTTCTCTGTTCCTCTTTTAAAAATTAATTTGCTGTCGATATCTTATAGAACAGACCTAATAGCAGAATCTACTCACCTCAACTCTCCGGCGGCAGCCATTGTTGTTGTCACCCTAAGCGCTTTGGTCGCGTGGTTGATATGCGCGTTACTGTTGATCATCTGTCCATCATGCATCGTATAAAGCTCCCGCCCTGACAATTTGATTGGATAAGCCTGACAGTGGGCGATAATACCGGCGCTACTATGGAGCAGAGCCAGAGCCGAACTTCCCGAACTCAAACCTTGTAGGTAGGGACTAAGTTCGAATGTAACTGCACCAAGCTATCTCTATTCTCCCACTGACTGCGACACACTGCTGGGGGAGGAGAACCAGGCCTTTAGACTTTTGGAGGACATAGGGGACCCTTTTCATCATTTCTGCTTCATTCTATCTCTATTCTCCCACTCTGCAGAATCTGTTAGTTCAATCTCTAACGTTCTGCTCTCTGCTTTTCTCATAGTAGCTTCATCTGGTCTGTTCCTGTTTGGCTGTGACGCCCATCCTGGGAGAAATATCAGCTGTGCTGCTGCCATCAACACCTTTGTTTCTAGATGTTGGAGCTTGGCCTGTTTTTCAGTGTAGTCCTGTTTCTCTGACTGTGACTAACTGGATGTGCTCTCTTCATCCTCTGACATGGGAGCTGGCTCCGGAGCTCGTCTGCCTGGCTGTGTGTGTTTCCTGGGCCGGGCCGCCTGTGGAGCTGGTTGACAGATGCCTTTTGTATCTATGCTTCTTTTCTATGTCTGCTTCTGTGCTCCTTGAACCCCAGTCGGCCTCAGCAGATGGCCGCTCACACTGAGCCTGGTTCTGCTGGAGGTTTCTTCCTGTTCAAAGGGAGTTTTCCTCTCCACTGTCAGCTACAAGCATGCTTAGTGTGAGGGATTGCTGAAGAGTCAATGAGTCGATGCAATCAGCTGGTTTTCCTTAGATAGAAAAAGTTGTCTCTGTAAAGTGCCTTAAGATGACAAGTGTTGTGTATTGGCGCTATAGAAATAAACTGAATAGAATTAAATTTGACTTTACTGAACCAAAGTGATTTTAGAAACAAACTCACCAATAATTTTTACAACTGAACCTCTAGTATCTAAAGGTAAAAAATAAAGCAGAAATGAAATATGTTTCACCAAAACGTATTTTATTGAATGTTTAAGGTGTAAATAAATAAGGCACATTCAACAATTGAAACCTTGGACGTGAAATAAAAATAGTGCATTAAAAGAATTTAAAAAACAGCAGACTTGGAAAGCACCTTGTACTTTGACAAGACACTTTTAGAGAAAAAGTCTTTACACGTGAGGATCTACACGGGGAACCGTCGAACGAGCAGCTGATGAACACTTCTTACTGACCGAGTCTGACCTCAGAGCTTCACTTTAGACAGAAAACAGAAGGTGATCCCTAAATACTGCAGCTTTTTTCTTATCGCGGTAGAATACAGCGATGAATAAACATAGATCACATGTTTAAATTTTGCAGATTCTCCCTTTAATTCTTTAAACATCTCCACCGCTGTGACCTACCTCCTGGGAAATCCTTGCTTAAATTCAGATCGGCGTATTTGGTCAGCAGCACCCTAACAGTCATTAGCCTCACTAAGCAGCAAATGTCAACATGTTTTCTAATCCAGCAGTTATTCCTTTATGCATTTCCCAGTGGGACCACACACTGAAAAAATCCAAATCTAGAGAAGTCATTTCTTTCTTAAAATAAGTGCATTTTTTCTTGGATTGAGAAAGAAAAATACATTTTGCCAATAGAATAAGATAATTTATATTTAAAATAAGAAAACACAATTGGATTGTCTTATTTCAAGAGCATATTACCTAATTATCTTATTTTAAGAGTAAAAATGTTCATTCCATTTACCTACTCAAATTTAGCAGATGTACACTTAATTTAAGAATTTTCTTCTTATTTCTAGATTGTTTTTCTAGTGCAGCTCTCTGAAAAGCGCCAAATTAGTTTTAAGGACGTATTTAATCACGTCCTACAAACTGGCTGTAGTAATGTGGAAATAAATCCAAGAGGTTTGAATATTTTCATCCTAATTTGAGGTCTTTTCTTTTTTGAATCCATATTGTTTAAAACCTGTTAACGTCCACCTAATTTTAAGTCATCCTCGTCTTTTTGCATACCCAAATGGAAAAGCAAATAACTAACTCTAAGCCCAAATTAAATGTGTGATATATCATTTGAACGCTTCTAGTTTCTGAAAATATAAATGAAAATAGTGAGTCTAAAACACAGTCTAAACCGCAGCAGTTAAAGCATTACTCAAAGTTTCTTCTTAAATATAAGAGGTCTTTTCTGAATAGCAGTAACAAAAGAAAAAAAATGGCGTAATTTGTGCCGATTTTCTCATCATGGGTTGTTTTTATTGTGAATATGCTGGAATACTTTTAATCCGTAGACTCTTTCCGACAAATGGAGTATAAACAATCTAAGATTGGATTTATAATCCAACCTTAGGAACGCTTCAAAGGCAGGAAGTTCCAGCTTTATTTCTAAAATTCATTATTTATACATTATCAATTGTGCTTTGGTGCTCATGGTGAATATAAAATGAACTTGTTGGTTGGATTGTGGAGAATCTAAAGCTGCTTTCACACTGAAAACCAGGGTTGAGCCGCTAACAATAGTCTTTTGGCTCTTTTCCCGATTGAACGAAATGCTAACCCTCTGCCGGCGGCTGCGTGGCCACTATGCTGTACTCTCCCACCACTGCGTGTCTGATGACACCATCATGGATGAATGTTGATTATGTCACCAGGGCAACGGAAATCAGGAAATTAATGGAGAGCAACATGGACAGGAGCCGAGTGGATTTTAACACGGGTCGTTTGACCCGGGTAGCAGCATCAGTGATCTGTTCCCACTGCCACTAAAAGTCCACTGTTCCCGGGTTTAAATGGGTTTTTCGGTCAGTGGGAAAGGGTTCTAAGCTTTCTAAGGATGTATAACGTCTATATTGGCAAAAGTTTAACCAGTGATGTTTTCGAGTGTGCTGCTGTGTTTAATGTAAATACACACAAGGGACCGCCGGCGATCCAGTGGATGTTCAGAAAAGACAGAGTGGAAATGGTTTTGGTCAAACTTATTGAGGGTCTGACGGTGTGGACTGGAAGACGGTCTGCAGTGATGTGACTAACGTGACGACAGCAAGAAGACTCGGCAGCAGAGGGAACAATCAGGTGCAGAACCTTCCTGAAAACAGGAACCATGATAGGAACTTATCCTTTCAGCCTGTTTGGTAACAGAATGAAGCCAACCAGTGTTTTAGTCTCTAATCAAGAATAAGGAGTTTACAAATGAAACTCTAAACCTGTTCTTGAATTGAAAGGTCAAGTCTCTGCTCAGGGCAGGTCTCAGTCGGTTGCAGAGTGGGCTGGGGGCTCAGCTGGGACCCCACAGTCCAGCGTGTGACAACGAACCATCGGCCGCTCCTTCTGTCGAGGCGGAAGGTCGGGGCTTCCGAAGTGGCTGCTGACTTCCACCGTTTCCCGTCGCCTCAGCCTCCTCCGCTCTGGGTTCACCTGCAGGAGAGAAAACGCCATCAGGTGAGGAAGGACTGCCGCGCGGTCGGACTCCTTCATCGGACCAGCCCACCAACATTCAGACATTATAATCTACAGCAGCTCATGAAATGTGCACCGTAAAAATAGCTGCAGCTCAAAGATGTGATGAGGAAAGGAGAGCAGCGCAAAGTAGGCACAATGTCTCAACGTACCTCAGAAATACCTTTATCTCTGAAGTGGTTTGATAGACAGCAAAAAAAAAAATTAAAAATAAAATCCTTAATCAGAATCTCCTGCAGCCGGATTTTAATTCAGAGTAATTTTCATGTGAATGTGCTTTTTACTGGAGGCCTCCATGTTTGTCAAAGAACACTACTGCCACCTACTGGTTAGTGACGCCACGGTGCGGTATCGGCTGTTGATCAAGTCCCAGTGCTGTATCTGGTGTTTGTCACAACGCCAGCTATTATCCAAGTCATCTTGAAAACATTCTTCTTCCAAATGTTGGCTACATATTACGTGTTTTTTCTCTGGCCAGAAGTTCGATGGCAAATCCTCCTCTTCAAGTTGGCTACATCCATCCAACCACCAACCCGCCTGTGGAGGATAGGGCTGTAAATCACATCCATCATGGCGAGTCCTATTCAGTATCGATTTCCTGACCCAATTCGGACATTTTCGACACTCAAGAATACACCACGCATGCTTATTCGATTAATTGGTTCTTTTAACACCTTACAGGCTAGACAATGTTTCAAATTTGAAATAAATCAATGAAAGATGTAAAATCGTTATGCATTTTTTTTTTGAAACAACAGCAAATAACAGAAGTAGAAAAGTCGCATAAAAAAATATTGCACTCATTTTTGTGCAGTACATTTTTTGCAATGAGGGCAATGCAATACTGCTACCAGACTTCCCACCCCCCACAGATGCTCCGCATGCTTCTCTCCCCTGGTTGTAGCTGACCGCAAACAGTGCCGCGCGAGACAGGACGCCGGTTTTTAGAGCTTTATGCGACCGAAATTGCGAAAACAAGTTGTGAAGTTTGACCCGCTAGAAGAGCGCAGGTGCGCCGAGAACGCTGTGGACCCTTTTTTTCCACCTGGATCTCCGCTTCTTTTGGTTTTAAGTCGCCCGTCGTGTCTTCGGATCTCAACAAACTTCCCCACTTCCTCGCCGCGGTGCCTAGACCCATATTGTGCTGCAACGCAGGACCACGCTCAATATTGAGCATAAATCAAAATGTCTCAACGCCAAGCTTGGCTAGCGACAAACTTGTTGTAAGAGTATAACCAGGAAACGCAGGTAGGAGGGCAAAATAGGTTTAGCGCCACCGCAGCACGGGAGGGAGAATTACGCACTTCAGGAGGAAATGGATAAAAATAGACCGAGGAGGAAAAAAACAAATCGATTCTCTTGCGGACGGTCGATGTACATCGGATCGTCGGTTGTTGATCGATGCATCGATACAAAACGACATTATTTACACCCCTAGTAGAGGATCAGGAATCAGAAAGGTGAAATAACTCTTTTTTTTCACTTTTTACCCGATGTATTCCAGCATCCAGCCGCCATGCACGGGCATGGCTGTCAGTTTCACTATAGCTCTGGCAGGAATTTCAATGGTAGGCAAGTCCTCTGGAAATCTTCAATAATTGTTGTAGATTGCAGATGTGTCTAGTAGTTCCCATTGATTTAGCTTGTAAAGCGGGGAGAATGGCGCTAGGCTTACCGCACCTCCTGACGCCACTGCTGGAAGATGGCAGGAGTAAGGGGTTACTATATTTGGGCAAAATGGTCACTCCCAGACTCAGTGATCATGATCTAAAAATTATTTTTGATTTTTCTAAGTGATTAACAATAAATTTATTAAATCACCGCACAATTTTTAGTAGTTTTAGGTATAAATAATGATCCATTGATTATTCCTTTTTTAATCGGACTTTTCCTTTTGGACGGGCCTTCCTATAGTGACTTTTCGTGCTGAGGAGTTGGAGTCACTGATGAGGCGATGTACCTGGTTGTTCAGGAATGGTGGACTCCTGGGGGGGGAGCCACACGAACCTTTTCTCATGTGATGCATCCTAAAGTAAAGACAAACTAATCATGTTTCTGCTTGTGGATCTTATTGACGTTTTCTGAGGAGGAAGGAGGAACAGGAGGCTCACCTGCTGACAGACTGGGCCAGTTTCTGCCTCCTGCCGTTGGGTTGGTCCTGCAGCTTTAGCCGCTGCACCAACGAATGAGCTGCAACACAACAAGAGTTGGAACCGGATCAGCGTGAGCAGCCCGGGGCTGATCGAGCCCAAAGTGAGGAAAGCATGTTACCCAGAGCTCCTTTAGGCACAGAGAGGAGTTTGATTGGTTGCGCCTCAGGGGAAAGTCCTGAAGCTTTCTGCAGAGCCCTCAATGTTTCAGTGTTCTGTTCAAGAGAGAGAGAGACATGGAAACATGAAGGCACTGCAGCTCAGAGGTGACTCAAAGAATCACAGGATCGGGATGACAGGGAGCGCTGCAAAAACCATCTAGAAATAAGTCAACATTTCTTAAATTCAGTGTATTTACCCTTAATTTGAGGAGGTACATGATTTGCCAATAGTTAGTAATTTTACTCCTAAGACATGATAATTAAATAATATGCACTTGAAATAAGACAATGCAATTATGTTTCATTATTTTAAATGTAAATTGTCTTGTTCCATAAGCAAAGTGTCTCACTTACCTCCTCAATTCAAGAAACAATGCATTTATTTTAAGAATAAATGAATTATTTAGATTTATATTTTTTCCAGGGAGGGAGTAGCAGCAGGAATGCTGGAAAAAGGGAACAGATGTCCTTGGAAAATATGTGGTTTTTAAGGCAAACTTTAAGGTGAAGAATAAAACCATCCATCACGTTAGACGTTTTCCATCACGCTTATCCCTGCTGGGGCGGCGAGGGGAACTGGTGCCTTTATCCAGCTGTCTCTACGGGTGAGATCAATTAACCTAATGCTTCGTTTACACTGGACGCAGCAGGCACAGCGAAGTTTACATGCATGTTTGACGCTGCCTCAAGGTGCAGCAAAAGGTCCCGCGAGTGCGCTTTTGAGCAGCAGGCGCAGCGCTTCTGAGCAGTTGAAGCAGCGCTGCCGGGCGCCGCTAAAGCATCTGACGACGCCGCAAACTGGCGTTGCTCGAGATGGAAAATTGAACTTTTGTTGCTCGGATGCGCCGCATCAACCCAATCAGAGACGCTGATCTGGGAGCTGGCCGTGGAGACAGACACATCGCTGATGACACAGAGACCGCTGTGATCACTCCTCTGAAACAGCTTATTGACGATAAATTAACTTAAAATGTAGACACCTGCTGGCAAAACATGTTCGCTTCTATTATCCTGGTCCCTGCAGTTTGATTATGTATATGAAAGCCGCTTCTGACCAGCGTCCGCTGCAAAACCGGGCGTAGGAGGCCACTTCGCCAGAGGCTGCTTTTTGAATGGGATTCCTACTCGACAGCTGACCGCTGGTATGTGGGGGTCTGAGCCCCGTCCTGACAGAAATAATATTGAAGGCAGGATAATAATCTGGATGAACTGACTGCACTGATTAAGTTTCTTTTCAGGTGGATTTTTTCACTTAAAAAAACATATTAAAACTACTTTATTCCCCACTGATCACAGCAAATATAGCTGCAATGGGGCAGAGAAAGGATAGTGAAGTTCCCAACTGGCCAGAGCCACATCCTTTTGCACGGGCGCTGCAGCCAGAGCAGCAAGCTGCTTCAGCTGTGCCAATGCCAGAACTAACTGGTACAAGAAGCAAAAAAATTAAGCAGTAGACGCCGATTTTGCTGCTTTGCAGCTGCCTGGTGTGAACGCGGTTATAACAGCCTGGATGCTTTTGACTGTGGGAGGAAGCTGGAGTACCTGGGGAGAACCCACCTCATGCTCAGGGAGAAAATGCTAACTGCATGCAGAAAGACCTCGGCCGGGAACGCAAACTGAAAGAACCTCCTTGCCGGGCAAGCAAGCAGAGCTTGTAGAACAGAGCTCGCGCCAGTGCGCCACGCCGCTACCATTCCCGCTCAGAAGGATGTTCTCTCATTTGCTCTGCCCACCGCTGTTGCCGCTGTTCCGCCAAAAATCCTACCTCCACACTTACCTTAATTTTCCTGCTGCCAGAGGGTGAAATCGCTTCCACGCCGGGCTTATATTTTCAGGAGGTCATTTTCTGACATTTTTCCTCCATGTAATGATGCCAGGGCCCTGGGCGCCATGGCGTTTGATTTAATGATGTGACCGATACACGTGGATCGTCTTATTAAACTGGCTGTTAAATTATCGCTTCCCAGCAGTGAACGTAACACCTCGCTCCATCTATGTTGCCGCACCTTTCCTATTAAATTATTCATTTATTTTACTAGACTACATTAAAAAAAGTCACTTCACTTCCCATTGCAAATGAGGTAATAGCATATAATGCATGTATGCCATCCATTTTATAAACAGGCTCTTACCACAACCATCACTGTATATAACCGACTCTGTATTGTTAAGTATAGTTAGTGAAAGTTTTTATGTGTTTATCCCACTTTTTATCACACAATATGCAATCCTGTTCTCTGCGATTCTGTGGTAAAGTTGAAACATAGACTATCGAAATCATCTCTCCGACTTTGAATTGAAAACCGCCATATTTCTTCCACTCACGCGCTCTTCCACCGAGAAGCCCACGACTAAAACCCAACACTCAAAAATCCTTCTGGTTTCATTTCCGTGAGGACACAGAGGTCAAAGGTCACCGGCTACCTTTCCACCCAGTTCATAAGCGCAGTCCAGCGGCGTCCTCTGCCTCTTGTTTACGAGGCCGGGCGAGGCGCCGGCCCTCAGCAGCAGCTCCACCAGAGCATGGTGTCCTCCTCGCACTGCCTCGTGGAGAGCCGTGTTGCCCTGCAGGTTCGCCACGTTCACCATCGCGTTGCTCTGTAAACACGTTCATTTTTCAGTAAAAATAAAAATTTGTGTAAAGCAGCTGCTGAGTGTCAGTCGGAGCATCTACCTGCAGCAGAGTGCTGGCTGTCTCCAGGTTACCACGGAGACAGGCGTGGATCAGAGGCGTGTTTCCGTAGTGATCCTTCTTGTTTAGCTTGGCGTTGCACTCCAACAGAAATCTCACCACCTACAAATAAAGGCGATGATATCTAGATAAGAACAGCTAAAGCAGAACTTTATTTAAAACAAAAAACAAGAGATCAAAGGGAGCCAAATGAAAATGAGAAGGGCCCTAAAGGGACGGCTGGGTTACAGGGACCAACCCAAACAGAGTGCGGCCCTTAAATCAAGAAAACCGTTCAGATTTTCTCCCAAAAACCAGAAATCTTGGCCGACGAGATTCTTTAACACGAGGATTCCCAGATTTCTGCTACTAGATCTCCCACTGGCCGTCACTTTGACGGGCGACATTTTCCCCAGTGGATGAGTAGCGATGATGTCATCAACTGAAATGGTTCTAGTGTGCCTTATAAACGTATTGTAGAACTTACAACAGGCCTTAAATATGTATATCTATATAGAATATATCTATATTTAAAGCTGTATTGTATGCTATTATTAGTATATATTTAGTCAAAATTTGTATTAAAAATAAATCAGTAAAATAAACTACACAGGTTTTTTTTGCAGAAATTGATTGATTCCCCCCGAACATTTCCCGCACACTACATTTTCACATTTATGACAAACATCTGAGGATTTTATTTGCGCAGCCCTGAAGCTCCTGCCGCCGTTTTCTTTGCCTCGTCCAAAGCTGTTCCTTAGCGGCGGAGGGGCTGCTAACCTGCAGAGCGCATGTGGTCGGCACGCAACTGTTTTACCAGTTCAAGGATAAAATCTGTGTGAGACGGTGACGTTCAAACAACTCCTAAACAAAACCATACTGTAAAATACTGTCACAAGCCTCAGAATCTGAGCTGCTTCCTCCTCATTGGTTTCTCCCTCTGGGCCTGAATCTCTATCATCAATATTTTGAGGCATTTCTAAGGCTTGTTTCACAGTTAGATTTCTTCGGAAAGCCATTTTTCTGTATTAGCCAAAGAGTTCTATGTAGAATGTTGGTTGCTAGGCACAGAATATTGATCAACCAGAAGAATTTACAATGCAACTAATAGGGCCTGTTTATGCTCAGAAACCAGGTGGTCTGCGTGTCACCAAAATGGTAGGTGAGCGCAGACAGGAGGCCTCTGATTGGTCAAATCTCCATCCGCTCTACGCTATGCGTATTTCCTGTTTGGTACCTTAACGGCTGGTTTTGTTTTGTCTGACCGCCATTGTGGAAAACGACTGGTGAAGATGGAGCAGCTAGAAGAGCCGTAGGTGGCGCGTGAGAACGCTGGGACCCTTTTTTCCTCCACCTGGATCCCCGCATTTTTGCTCCCTCATGTCCCTCCGCTGTCGGATAAATTTTTGCCCCACTTCACCTCGCATCTAGACCCACAGCTAGTTCCTGTGATTGGCTCCCTTCTGGTGTTGGTGGCGTGGAATAACATAGCGCAGACCACGCCTAACATAAGTATAAAACAAAAATACTCCAATGCAGCTTACTTACCTACTACTGACTGCTGGGAGTAGAGAATTAGGCCTTTAGACTGCTGGAGGACATAGGGACCCCTTTTTCATCATTCTGCTTCATTCTATCTTTATTCTCCCACTCTGCAGAATCTATTAGTTCAATCTCTAACGTTCTGCTCTCTCTGCTTTTTCTCATAGTAGCTTCATCTGGTCTGTTCCTGTTTGGCTGTGACTCCATACTGGAGAGAAATATCAGCTGTGCTGCTGCCATCAACACCTTTGTTTATAGATGTTGGAGCTTGGCCTGTTTTCTAGTGTAGTCCTGTTTCTCTG
>JAGKQL010004772.1:0-13155 GCA_018398635.1 Cyprinodon brontotheroides
GGTTCCAGTGACAGACTTGATGTGGACAAAAAATGCAAGTAGTCCGACTTGTATTGAAATATATAGTTATAGTTCACTACAAGTCGGACTACTTGCATTTTTTTTGTCCATTGACAGATAACTGGTGGTGCAGGCCTTGTGTGTTTATTTAACACCCTCTCCAATACACAGAGTATTGGCATAGATAGCTGTTTTGCGTTGCTGCTCCTTCTGCTGAAGGAACATTTAGATTGCTTCTGGCACTAACAAGAAAATGCCTCCTGAGGAAAAACCCTGACTGACCTCTTCAGAGATGCCGAAATATCCAAGGAAATAAAATTTTACTTCATGCATGTCTCAACTTATGCTGCAAATTACAGATTGCACAACTTTTTATTACAGTCTGGAAAGTGATTAGCAAGTATCTGAGAAGAACTGTTGCATACAAGGTATTAATAGTTGTAGCATGAATTTTTTGGAAGGAAGTGAAAGGTGAACTTCAAATAAAGTCCTGGTGAAACATCCCCGGATAGTTTGGGCTGAATTTGATAGCTGAATAGCTTTCTGACCTACTTTTGCCAGCATTCCTCCTCTTCCCATTTCTACTCCAACACTTTGCACCAGATGTGGCATTGTTGTGGTTAAATTTATTTTGGGTTCAAGCCGGTAGACCTGAGCAGGGTCTGATGACATGCTCTATATAAAGTAAAACCATGAGAACTGGGTGGAAAGAAGTTCACTGTGGCTTTGACTTCAAAGCTTCATTCTACTGACTACTGATGACTGTCACCCGTGGCTCAGCAGTCTCTGTTGTGGACAGATGACCACACTCGTTTCAAGTGTTGACAGGCAAGTCATTTTATAAAGGTTTAGAAGGGAGGCCCAAAAGTTTGAGGTTTTTAACCTCTGTGATGCTAAAGCTTGTGACAAAAAGCAACCTGTTGTTTTTCCAAAGACAATGCAGGGTTTAATTTAAAGTCTATTCAAAAAGTGTTGCTGGTTTGGGGGTGGGTTGACACCATAAACAGAGTCTGGTCATCTTCCTTAACTGAATAAAGAAGCTCAGAAAATTTAATTTTTTTTTCCTATTCAATAACTTTGCTTGGATCCAAAATGTCTGTTTTATTTTAATTGTATATAATCAAAAATACCTTCAGTAGTGTAACATTTGTGTGGTGTGTATCCTTTTAAATTTAAGTGTAAGAAAAAGTTAGATTTTTAGTTTGTACTATTTAAGTTAAAAATCTGAAAAGAGGGCTTTCCAACTGTACTTTCTTACCTGGTAATATGTTTGTGTTTTTTCTTTACCAGCTCTCAAACTGAAAGTTTTGGCTGCTTAACAGCTTAAGGTCAGTCATACTGAGTGTAAAGCTTTTGTTACAGATATTCAGCTGGATGTAGTTCTGGACTTAGACTAGTTCTTGTATCTAAGCTTTTCCCATGTAAGTGGGTCTTAATGTTTATAGATGCCGACATGCTTAAAGGTATAGCTTTGTATCCATCTTAAATCTTTTTTTTTTGTTTTTTTTTTTTACCTTTTTACCTCTAAGAGGTTTCTTTTCCAATATTTCCCTATTTTGGTGTCTTATCTACTCAAACCAGTGCCCTACTCCAGCAGTGCCCCATTTCCAGAAGAAAGAGCCTTGGAAATAATGGGTCTCTTAAACTTAAATGGACAATCTTCTCTTTGAAAATAGAGTTTATTGTAGCTTCTCATATAAACTGTTGGCACTGTGGAGACTAAGCTGCAGATAACCATCAGGCTCTACTGTCAGATTCCCCATGGGAGCTCTGCCTTCACCACTGTTTGGTCTTCTAACAAATATATTTGCCAGGTTCTCTCTAGTGTCCACTCTTCAAATAGTTCAAAGTTCTAACCCTGTTGAATATTTCCGGGTCAAACGTGCATGTTTGCCAGTTTCTCATCCCTCAGTTCTCCATCTCCTTGCCCCTCAGTGTTTGCTGAAGGAGTCCACAATGGCTTCTTGTCCCTGCAACATAAAAAGCTGGAAGGATTGACATGGCATACATTCATCTTTCCATTTAACCACTCACATGTGCTCACACAGATACAGGGAGAGGTGAATTTAGTCAACATTTTTGTCTCTGATCCCAAGTTTTCACTCTTAGATACTTTCTAGCTTATGAGATATAGATTCATAGGGTTAAAAGTTAAAACTGTCATGCAATAAAAACAGTGCCTGATTGTTTTTAAAAGCAGTGCTTGCTTTACTGCATGGTACGACAAGTTTCACATTTTAGGTAGGCTGTAAATTTGTTTTCCCCCCTTGTTTGCCTTTATTATTATTTCTGTCTCATTCCAGAAATACTACAGGAGTAACTTTGCAAGACTTTCTCAGTTTTACCACTTTCAAGCTCTCATTTAGTTCATTCTTGCATATTTTTTTTCCAGAGGAGTTATAAATAAGGCCAGATGTTTTTTCACACACTGTGTCTGTGAGTCTCTTCCCCCTCTTGGCTCAAAAGTTCATTGCAGGGCTGTGCCACTGTAGTCAACTTCAAAGACTTGGACGCTGATGTGTTTATGCATTTTCATGAGCAGAATCACAAGCAGACTTTAACATAATGTATATTTTCCTTTTATACAACAAGATAAACAGTAATGAAAAAATCTGAAAAGGTTTGGGAAGTGCAAGCTCACAAATATGGCAGGTTACAGTATCTTACAGTCACTTGATCATTCAGAGCAGCACCCAGTGTTTTCTTCACCCTTTGGGGTTAATATTACTGACCAATCGAGCATAACGTGTCAGCCCTAAGGGTTCAGGGGGTCAAGCACATCTAGATGATCAGTGCTTCCGCTCCAGATACTGTTTATGACTATGTGTATACACATCACGCAGTCTGACAGACTGTTGTATACACCCCGCACCCTGCTCAAGCTCACACAGCTGGCACAGGCAAACATTCACAGGGTAAAAGAGGAGTAAAGTGTAATCTTAATATGTGTGTGTGCATGTATTCATCTAGAAGCAGCATTATGTGGACATTAGAGTATTCACACTCTTCTATTGTGGGGATTCACCTACCTCTTGTGCACAGAAAGTCCCCATGTCATAAATCATGGCATTCAGAGTAAAGACTTCTAGATTAAAGACAGGGTTAGGCAAGTAGTGATTATCATTAGGGTAGGGGTTAAGTTTCTAACGTATGAATCAATGGGATGTTCTCTGGACTAATGGTAACACAGACAGCGAACTGGGAGCATCTGTGAGTGTGTGGTCTAGCTGTTGCTTCTCTACAGTATGTGCGTGTGTGTGTTGTTGAACTTGGTGAACTTGACTCATATTCCACTGACAGTCAGACACACACACTTACATAGAGATGGACACAAGTTTGAAATAAAAAAATTAAAATAATTTGAAAATGCTGCATCCAGAGACATGTCTGCTACAGCATGTTTATAAGTTGTGCATGCTGTTGACCTACATTTGAAAGAAGTCCCTTCCTTTTTGATATAGAAAAAAGGTAGATCAATATTGAGATTGGGGATAGATGATGAGACTTGGTGAAGGGATTTAATTTAACCATCGTCATTTTGGGAGTGTTGCCTGCTGCTCTTTAGATTTTTGTTTTTCATGCCTGTTTTATAACCCCTGGGTATAGTTACCATATTCCCCTGCCCTTACCCGAGTCTGCCTTCCCTTTGCCCTTAAGGTAGACTGCAGGCTGTTTCACACCCGTTTTGCTGTTGTTGAATGAATTACTGTTTTTTTTTGTGTGTTTGTTGTTGTTTTTTTTTTTGGTTTGTTTTGTAATTGTATTTTTATTTCAAACCAAACCACTTTTGTTGTTTATTGAACAATGACTAACCTGTGTTGTGTACAGTTTATTTAATAATCAGCCTACTTAGACATCAATCTTTGGACGGCAAGGTTTACTTATTGTTGATTTCAAGCTACTGTACTTAATTTAGGCTATTCTTTGATTATTTAATATCTTGTGATATAATCTCAGAGATGGTGGTAAGAGGAAAAAAAATCAAACTTGGCCTAAATTTTACCTCTTATAATTCAGACCTGTTTTTTTTTTTACTTTAAACTTAATTCTTGACAGAGACTTGTGGTCTGTGACTTGTGACATGGCACAGATTCAAACACCAGAGCAGGGGACCTAAATAAGAGTTGTGTGTCGACTTAGATTATGGGTCCAGACCTCCAGACTTATCGTCTGTGATTTGAGACTTGATTTTGAATGTTGCTCTAAATACTAAAGATTTGACCTAGACTTTTGGTCCATGATGTGACATTTGACCTGCATCTAATGGTCAGATTTGACTCAAACTCTTGGCATAAGTGTTAGAGCAAGCTGGCAGAATATGCTTGACTTTTTGGTCCATACTGTATGTCATTGGAGGGGAACATTTCCCAGTCATACATTTCAATAGGAATGTGCCCATATGTTGGAATTAAAGGTCGGCGATTTGGTGACCAAGGATGATACTTTACTGCCCCATATAAGATGGATACCTCTCTTATCAATAGTACTAAAACTTACCTATTTTGATTGTTTGTTATAATTCCTTATATTGTGTGTGCCATTAAGTCATACAAGCTGAAGACCATGTGTTTATCTTTTTAGAGGCTTGAGTTTAAGCTGAGATCATCTCTTTTAGAGCACTTTAAAATACAAAAGGCTTTCTAATTAATTTATAAATTTTTTTTAGATTAGGTTCATTTTAAATAGCCCTCGGTTTTGAGTGTTTTTATATATTGATATGAGTTGCCTCTCTGCCTTCCCAGCTCTCCAAACTTGAATGAAGTCTTTCTTTAAAACAGTGCTACTACTAATGGAAAGACTGTTCAGATAAGGGACCTGCACTAAAAATGGCTATCTTGAATGTGGTCTTCCTCTATCCCTAGATGAGATTGGTTTTAACAAATTTATACATACATATATAAATATATATGCAACATCAAGAAAAAGGAACATGAGAAACAAGAGAAATACCAGGGACTCGAGAAAACCTGGAAGGTCATTGGGGCACTCGGGGCAGTGACCCCCAAACTTGAGAAGTGGTTACAGCAGATCCATGGAAATACATCAGACATCATACATCTCCATCCAGAAAATGTAGTTCTAGGAACAGCTAAGATACTGCGCAGAACCCTCAAGCTTGAGGAAAAAAGTGAGACCGCCAACCTGAGCTTTGCAGTGTTAGTTATATATATATATATATATATATATATATATATATATATATATATATATATATATATATATATATATATATATATATATATATATATATATATATATATATATATATGCTGCTTTGTGATTTCTTATGTCTCTCTCTTGGTTATTTTTCTGCAGCATATAGTTAGTGCCACCTCTCAGGAAACGAGTCCCAGTACAGTAGTGTATATCTCTTTTACATGTTTCCATGTTACCTTTAACTGCCAGGAAGAAAGAAGAAAAGGATTTTCTATTTGAACCATATGTGCTGCTTGATGCAGATGGGAAATGTTTAAGCAGAAAGCAGGTCAAAGAGTGTGGATCCATCTGCCAATCTCTTTCAACCTCTCTTGAATGTTAGACATTAGACTGACAGTCTGCTAGATGTTAACAGCCCTGTGACAGCCATAGAGCAAGAAACTGACTTCTGATGCTTGAGATAGAGGTCACTTTATTCTGTACTGGCTTTGTTGTTTCTTATTAGTGCCAGGATATATGAATTTCTGTTTTAAGCATATAACTATGCCTTGCATTATTCTGTACACAACAAACAGTTCTTTATTTAGTAAAGACTGCTGGAAACCAATCTTTATCAAGTAAAAACACACAAAGCTCCCATATGTGTTTGTGATTTCTTTTTTTATCTCTCTTCAAAAGTTCAATTGCAGTGCTTTCTGTTACTTTTTTTTGAGAATTGTAGATGTATTTTGGTTAAATTTGTGACGGCTGGAAATCTCTTTCAACTTTTATTAACAATCATGTGCTGGATATTTCAATGCAGTAGAAATTCTGAGTTTTAAGGCAAAAAATAAAGACAAGACTGGTGCGTTCATTTTGAAATAAATTACTGGACTCTCAATTTACTCCTGTCTAAACTCTGCACAAATCTTATGTCAAAGCACTTTGGAGGAAGAGCTTTTATGGGCTGAACATAAAAGCTAGAAACAGCTGAGTTTTCTCATATCGGAATTTTAAAAGCACAAACCATTTCTGTGTGTGGCTAATAATAAATACCTCATATGTCCTCATAGTAATGCAACATACAATCTTTGTTTTGAAGCACCCTCGAGTTGTTCTCAGTTTGTCACCGCATCTGATCTTATAAGTATTAGATATTATTTTTGGACTAGGATATGATGGAAGTCATTTCAGCTTTAAAACCCTGTGGTGTTGAAGTTTAGGCTCTTGTTTTAAAGTGAGAGACTATGTTTTTTGTTGAATTGCTCCATTGTTTTGAATTTGGCAATAAATACATTATACTGGATGGACAGTCTCACGACTCTTAGAGTTATTTTCTTTTAAAAATCACTTAAGAAACCTCCATGGGCTTTTTAAATCACACTTTTTAAAACTTAGTTGCAAAAGAGGAGAGAAAGAGAAAGATTTGCCATCGTTTCTCTCAACCTTTCCTAATGCAGTATTTAGTTGACGGAAGAACATCCGCTAAGGACCATACTATAAGAAAAATATATAGTGTCAAACTTTAGGCTGCTATCCTCATTGACTATGAGTTCCATAAGAAATATCCTATAAAAGGCCAAGTTGTAGCATATATACTCTATAGCCTCACTTTTCCAGCTGGAGATCCCAGCCTTACTAAATGGAAATCCATTACAATTCTTTGAACACTTGAAATCTTAATAGGAACACCAACACCAAGAATCCCTCCTTTTCTCTCTTTTAAGTTAATAAAATAAACAGGAGAAGCTCACTACCAACAAATAAGCCCTAACGTTGTCCCTCTCTCTGTCCTTATTCTGTTTTCTACCTCATGTTTAGGAACGTTATCATTTGATTTACATCATTCTTTTACATCTTCATGGCTCTGTGATACTTCAGTAATCGAATCACCTCAGTACAACTAGAATTTTCAGGAGAACTCTAGAACTAGCTTTCCTATTGTTTCTTGTTTTTTATCTAATTTCTAAGGCAATGATCAGCATTCTGCTTAGAATAATTTTTTTTTATCTCAGCCACTGATAGCATCAAAGAAAGTAAAGAAAGTTTACTTTTGTATACTTTTTCACAGTCAGTGAAATGAAAAACAAAAAAAAAGTGACAAAGGAGATTTCAGATGCAGCACTGCTTCAATCATTTGCAGCGTATGTTTTTGATGAAGTATACAGTGTATACTTTTATTTAGCTATAGATTACCTCAAATGTGTTCCGTTTGTTCTGAATATAGCTCCTCCTGCTTTAATAAAACAGGCTTAAAGAGTAGCTATTTAAATTGGTTTCAAGTACTGTAACTCGTAGAGATTTTGTTACAAGACTTTATATACTCCTTTGGTTTATCTTTATCACCTTCTCTTTTCAAGTTTCTTTTTTTCTTTTACAACAGCTAGCTCTTTGCCTTTGCTCTTTGTGGAGCCTTAATTGTGAGTATATTTTGAAAGTTTATTAGAAAATAAAGTCTTTGATCATGAGGAAAACACAGCTGTTAGTCCAAAACTTCATATCCCAATGCTTGACTTTATTGTAAGTTTTTATAATCATAAAGGCGGGACCAATTTTACCCCGTCTTTCAATGCCAGTTGTTGAAATGGGCAATGTGGGTAAATACACAGAGCACCATTCTTTTAGGGGATGTTACAACCACCCCAAAGAGAAAATATATAAATATACTACCTATTTTCTAAGTGCTAAAGGGGACATTTTACAGCTTTTAAATGAACTGCAGTTATATTTCTTTATCTTTACTTAAAGTTTTTGATAAGTTTGATACACATTTGTATATAAAATAAATACATATATATGAGGTTGGAGTTATATGGAGGGATTTTCCCAGGGTAGCATTTTTTTCAGCAACCACGAGTGCCTTCTGGAACTCTTATAGTCAGAATCTAACTCACAGCTTTAAGTCATGACGGACCGTGAGCGAGTTTTAATGAAAGATTTCCTGCTCGGTTCCTGCCAGGCTGACTACCACGCAATATTTCCTGCTGCTTAAGAAGTCGCTCCTTCAAATTAAGGATGAGGGAAAAGCTGTTAGTCTAAAAACAGCATATTTTTAAAGAAGTAAGCCTGTTTTCAAGGAAACTAAGAAGCATTTCCGACTTTAGATGCTTGGCATGGGTCATGAAGAGTAAGACTAGTAAAATCCATAGGACCGTGTCCCTCCTCTTTTTTTAACTTCCCCGTTTCAGGCCAGAGATGATGTGATCCACATGGCTGGGAAAGTGTGGGTATGTGTGTTTGTATTTGCAGAGACAGGAGGAAAAAGTCAGCCACAGGCTTGGGTTAAAGGCAGGAAAACACTGAAGTAGGCTCACCCGTCACCTGATGGAATCTCGGATAAAGGACTGGCCTAATTAATACATCATTTATACCTTTTATCATTGTTTTGGCAGTGTTTGTATGTGTGTGTGCACCTGCATATATTCAAGAGTTCATAAAGGCAAGTGAATAAAATACAGCTGGATTGCTGAGTAAAAAGGTCAAGTGAGGAGAACTTTAGAAAGGATGTACTGATGAATTGGGCTTGTTTTCCTGCAGCAGATGTGTGTTTTCTGACAGCTTGTTTTTTTTTTATTCCGTTGCTTGATTTGTGTCAAGAGTTTATCCTCACCCATTTCATGGTGTGCAGACGGAACAGAGCAGCCCCCACAGGCAGAGGAAAGAGTACAGTCTGTCAAATGATGTCAGTGTTTGGAGAAGATGAGTGTTTTTGGGCGGGGGGGAGGGGGAGGGGGGGTCGATGAGTCTGGGAAGGGAAGAGTTTTCACAGGGGAGGTAAGAAGAGATCACCAGCAGCGCAACTAAACTATCATAAAGTAAAGGAAGAGAGCTGTTTTACAAGAATGAAAAAAACATTCCACTTTTAATCTGTGGGTAATCTAAAAATAGCCTCTCCTGCCTGACTACTGCCCACTGGGACAGGCTTGTTAAAGAGTTTGTCTCCAAAGACAGAGCGTTGAAAGAGCGCCTGAAGACCAAATGAAAAGGAGAGTCAAGGCAGCCGGAGGGATTCAAATGGAAAATTGGGTAGGAGGGCCCACTCTGAGTAACTGCAACAAATGCAAAGGAGGTAGAGTGCTGAGAACAGATAATTCCCTAAAAATGTGACAGTGATTCTTTGAACCAAAAGGGAATGCTGAGTGGAAGGGTCAAGTGCTGTGCCAAATACATCCCTTTACCCCCACCAACCAGGCAGCCTGGACAAGTTTGGTATAACTATGAATAACCAGTATTAGACTCTGGGGCTTTTTATACAGCTGGTGCAGCAATAAACCACCTAATGCCTGGAAATATGGAATAAATCTCAAGGAAACTTTAAAGGGCTGCTGGCATGGCCCCTTCCCAACAAGGTCAGCACACATGCACTGATTCCCTCACACACCAAACAGTCATTCATTCCTCAGATGCCTCACCGCTCTCCGGTCTCAGTGCAGGTAACTCACAAGTTGTCTTTGTTTCAGTGTAGCCTGCCACCCACCCTGCTGTTTCTTCCTCACATGTTACTGTTCTACTTATTTTTTTTTCCAAAGACTAGCAGGAAAATTAACAGAACGAGACACTGTTTGTTTATGGGAGGATTTGGTGATTTGCACCAAGGACAAAAGTGCATTTAACAAAGACTAAGAACTGTTCCAGAAATAGTAGTCATCATCCCTGCATGGGATTTTCCGACTTTTCCTTGGAAACTAAACTGTCTGTCCCTTCATCTCAGCACATCATCATATGCTTATCCTCCTTGCATGCCTTATTTTACTTTTAAAGTGCAGAGTAAAAATGCAGTTCTTATTATCATTATTAAAAAAAAAGAAACTGCAACAGAACACCTTGTTCAGTAATAGGTGGTTTTAAACTCCAACCAAATGTTGTTTGGAATGTCTATCTCTCTAGGAATGGTAATTCATGTCACCATGAAAATAGGAGAGAAGGGTGTATCCCAAGAAATAATAGCACCAAAGCCTTGCAATCCAATTATTCTCTTATTTACTTGGAGGATGGAGAGGGGATTGTTTTCTCTCTTTTTTAGCATTTCTTAGTATAACACTAAACCATAAACTATAATGAAATTCAAAGTTTGGAATATTTTTGCAACATGGAAAATGTATCCACAATTATGTTGTTGCACCTTTGCAAGAACAAATGTAATGACAGTTTGAATGCATCAAAAATCCTGTTTATCTAAAAAAGGAGAGGACTTATAAACAAGCCTATCAATTTACTGGTCTATCTACATTCCCCTCTTCAGGCATGCTCATGTACATCATGGTGGAAAGAGCAGGATTTGGTATAAAGGAGGCTGAATCTAGCTTCCTTTGCACCTTGTTTGGTTTTAACATTGAACCGGTGAGCAGTCCTTTATGGAGTATTTGCAGAGCGACAACTTTTACATAATGAAAGAAACCAGTTGATGTAGCTTTAGTGTCTTATCAGTATGCCTCCTTGGCATGTCAGTTTGAAGGTTTCTCCAGCAATTACCACTGAGTGCAAACAATAGATCAGAATACATACATTTTTAAGTCTTACACTAACTCAGTATTAAACTGATGACACTTGCACTTGGTTTTATTCATTGGATCCAATTCCCCAGTGTACCATACAACCCCCACCCACCTACTGATTAAAGGTATAGTGGAGGATGTTCTATTGCTAGGTGGATCATCAAAATAAGTGGTCCGCATAATTGTGAATCATTCTGCTGCTATGTTTACCTATGGCAATCCTACGTGCTAGTGCCAATTTTCACTTACCTCTGGTGAGTCTGACATAGAGTAAAAATTGCAAATCTTCTATTGGAAAGTAAGCTTCTATGAGCAATGCAAACAGCAACTTTTAAACCGAGCATGCATGAGGAGAAATGGGCTAATGCATGCTCTGGTACGCGTTTAATAGGCATTCCTCTTGAGAGCGGGTGCAGGGTCGTGCATGTGCATTTTTTTTAAAGTGGAGAGGGCGGGTCTTTTCAAAAATTCGGGAAAATCCCTCACTATATCTTTAAGTCCAAAATATCTACCCATTTTCAAGGGGGCAACGAACAAGGAGAGCTTGCTTGAAATACGACTGTTTATCTCTTCCTTATGTTTCAGTTCTCATTTCAAGTTTTTACTCTATCAAAAGTTACCTATTGAGTTACAATCTGGTAGTTCAAATACAAGTTTCAAAGTGACAATGACAATGTGTTTACGTCTTTTTTCAGATAAGATCATGATGTCACATCTCCTTACAGAACTCTCAGTCAGGAGCAGACTCCCATTTTGATTTACTGTATTTCAACATTCCAGCTTTAACAGGGACTTGTAAAGGAGAACTGTCATTTTTTCCCCAGCTTCAACTCCTTTCAGAAATTCAGATGGCCTGAAGATCTGTCTGCCAAGAGCCACATTTCAATGGTGCCGTTATCCACTATAGCTTATAAACAACATGTGTATTCCTCAAGTTCAGAGCAAGATCACATAAGGAACCTATAGTTAAATGTCTTATCAGCTTTGTCCTTTTAATGCTATGATGTAATTTTCCCACTTACAGTTTGAAAAAGATTGACCTCCTCACCCAATATGTTTTTCCCCCTTCCTTTAACAATTAAATATATAGTTAACATCTGTGGAGAGATTGCATCACTCAGCTTATTCAAATGTTGACGTGACAGCAGTCTGAGGGAAATAAAACAGTAGATTAATAGCTGAGACCAGTGATCAGACAAACCAGAGGCCATTGATAAATTCCTCATAGATTGCTGCCAACCATATGAAACCTGGTGAGGTGTTTAACTCTGTAATTGCTCTCGCTGCTGCTTCTGAGGAATGGCGGCTGACTTCCTTACCAAAGAAAGAAAGGTATGCAAGTTTAAGATAACGGCCTGTGCTTGGATATATTTCTGTTGTGTAATCATCACAACAAAATGTGCTTCTAAAGATCTCCAAGAAGGTTTCAAATTGCCTCCAAACTTTAACATGTAAGATTACATTTCAACTGCCTTTGGTCCTTTGACATCTTAAAAGAATGCTCACTGGATAATCTCTGCAATAACTGGACTAATCAGATAAGATTTTGTTCATTTTTAATATGCCTTAGAACTATTGTAAGAGAAACATCCCTCCATGGTGTTTCTTTTTGAGAAACTAAAACAAAGATCATGTGATAATATGGTGATAAAAATGTCACTGTTCTGTATAGTGAAGTGTAGTAAACCCTCATTGGGTTTTGTAATGTGAAAACATCACATCCAAATAAAATAGAAAACAACTTAAAATAACTTATAATGGTCATATTGTACGTCAGAATGTGGCATTTCATTTTCTTCACAGATTTGAAAACCATTATGCTTCGTTTAAACTTAAATCTGTAGAGAATGGAGTATTTATAAATGCTTCCACCTATTGGCTCCCTGACTAAATGTCTGAGCATATAAACATGTGTTTAGTCACCAGTGGTCCTCACATGGCCTCTGCAATCTAATTTGCTCAGATTAATAGCTTTTCTGGCCCACAGATGAAGCTGAGCCAACACAAATGGTCAAGATAAGTGATACTGGTATGGCAAACAGAGAAGGTAGCAGAAGAACGAAGGACATTCAAAACAGTTTCCCAATCAAGCTTTAAACACTGCATTGGGATCACAGCACCAAGTTGAGTGGCCAACAGTGCCAGTTTACAGATGCTAACTGTTTTAGCCTTTTAATGGACTGTGAGAAGGCCTTCAATCCATGCCATGCCAAATGGTTGATTCATCAGAGCGGCTCAGGGTGCAACACTAGCACATTTTAGGCATATAGTTTGACACATAAATTACAGTGTGCTATCCTAGATTTGGGGTGTGCAAGTGAAAATGTTTCCATCTGATGAGACTTGTAAGCCAAAAAGAAAAAAAATACCATCAGTGCTGCAGTTCTTACGGTAGTCAGTTCATTTGAGTTATTGATTGTAGGTTACAAAACAGATACTGAGGTTGTGATATTTAGTTGTGTCACTTTACCTATGTTTTATAAACACAGAGAAGATATCAAAGGTTTTTTATGAGCAAATTTCC
>JAGKQL010004773.1:0-13293 GCA_018398635.1 Cyprinodon brontotheroides
TTTACTCAAGTACGGAAAGTGAGTACTTTGCCATCTCTGCTGGTGGATAATCCAGGTCCAGAAAGTAAAAAGTCGGTACAGATTGATTTCCAGCTCCACCACACAGAATAATCACCTTATGATTTCAAGAATGAAATCTTTAGATTCATAGGTTTGTATTTTTTAGTATTTAGTGGAGCTGTATCTTAGATTTTTTTCAAGTATCCCCCCACAAGCTTGACATTATAGCTATCTATGCTATTTGGAGGCATTCCTTCTGGCGGGACTCGTGAGTCCGAGTCAGATTTGTGAGCCACTTTGCTCATAAAACACCTTTTCAGCTCTGCACAGTATTTTTTCTGAGACATCAGGGCTTTATTATCCCCCGCCAAGCCTCTGACGTTCCCGTCATTTAGTCACTTTGCAACTAATTTACAGGTATAAATTTGAGCCATAGTTCATTTGTGTCCATCGTTAAACGTCGTGTCTGTTGTTTTTAATAGATTCTACGTAATATTGCTTTTAGGACTTATGTTTTTATCTTCTTTGTGCAGAGATCTTTCTCCAGGCCTCTTTTTGCAAAAGACTCTGGTCCATCTCCATCCCTGAACCTTATTAACGATGGATCCCATGCTAGTTATATTTGCATATCATTGTTTGACAGTAGCACATGGAAATGAGAGAACCTCACTTCCCTTCCTGATTATTCTATTCCTTTATTTCAAATGCCACCATTGAGGCGGCGTCTTTAAGGTTCTGTCAGATCAGCATACTCATAGTTTTTATCTCTTCTAAATGAATTCTGAGACACAATATAAAGCACAGCCAATCTTTTATATGATTTTAAACATGAAAACAAGATGTGAGCAAATTTAAATTCCCTCACACGTTTCTTTAACCAATAAAGTAGCTTCTTTTAAATCAATATTGAATAATATGGTTTTATCTATAAAGGCTTCTTCTCTCAACATCATGGAAGCTTCAATCATGTCTGTCCGTTTTAAAATCCAAGAAATAGCAGAATAATTAAAGCGGATTTTCTATTTTTAAAGTTAAATAAACATGTTTTCCTGTTCGGTACACAGCTGCTAAAATTCAGTGTGGTAATAATTCTCTGCGTATTAGAACAACGTATGCCAATCTGACAGCGTCTGTTGTCAGATTGGCATACATATTTTCAGAGGTTTACATCCATTTAAGTCAAACATAATCAATTAGAGGTTATAAATCATCATCCTCCTTATTTATAACATTGTGACATGATGCTTAACCAGATTCTTAAGCAAGCAATGACTGCAGACTCTTGGGCAGATTTAAGGGTTTTATTTCCTGGATTAATGGAGGAGTGCTCCGTTGACTTAGACAGCAACAGTGAGAGACATTCTGTGTTGATTGGATCCTTTTCTGGTGGATAGTCTGGTGTTGGACTGAGGGTGGACAGGCAGGCTGGTGGGTCCTGTAAGGAGACACCGGAGAGGAGACAGTTCTGGAGCAGCGAGGAGGAGATGAAGGAACCGGACCTGATCCTGGAGAGCGGCGGTCTGGTTCTGTGGAGGACGGAGCAAGGAGAGGTTAGAGGAGACACTGGGAGCTTAGATCGCTAACTGAGCTTAACCTGTTTTACCACTGTTACATCCACCAGGCTTGTTTGGTGGGGGTAACATTAAAGGAGACCACACAAGCATTTTCTTTAAAGTAAAAATTGAATTTATTGAATTATAATAAAGAAACAATACCTGAAAAGGGATAAATAAAATGGGGAACAGAAAATGGCTTACTGCAAAACCAATAACTAAACAGAAATAAGCAAATGCAACCAAACCTAACAAAACCCAACCATAGGATAGGATACAAAGCAAACCAAACGGGGTTCTGAGGAGGTAAGAGAGAGAAGCCCCCTGTCTGCTGCTTGTATGACAGCTTTTAAAGCAGACGAGCACCAATTAGGGCAAAACAGATCACCTGCTGAAGGCCTGCATCCAGAACTATCCACCTCCCCCCTTAAAACAGAGGATCCTAACTAGGACCTCTGTAGCCATTTTCCTGTTAGTCTGGTCCATCAATGGCACGAGACAATGCATCAGCCAGGACATTATCAGCGCCTCGAATGTGCCGAATAACAAGGTTGGATCCTCCTGCTGGGCTGCAATCCACTCACTGATTGGCAATGCATCCAGAAACCTGCAAGGAAGAGTGGAGAAACCCACTGCAGCCATAACACCACTGAGAGAGCGGAACCAATCAGCAGCTTGATCCAGGAACCTGCTCCGATATAAAGGGCCCCGCTGATTGCCACCATCCTGGAACCCATCAGCCTGCCTTCCTGTAAGTAAACAAAACACCAACACACAACACGTTGTTCCATCAACCACATTTAGCTTTCAGAAGTAAGAGGGACACAAGCGTTTTTTAATATAACTAACTTTATATTAAAACTAACCATCCAATCACAGACCAGATTCAGTGGCCAATCAGATGTTTGTAAAGTGAGCTTCTCATCACTGACAGCCAATCACTCAAGAAAAGATGGTGGGCCAATCAGGAGCGGGTCTAAACTCAGGGAAGTGGGCTTCAGTTTGAGATGCGATTTACCGCTTGGTCCTAGAGCTGTATTGTAGCATGACATTGTTTTTGGTGAGTAAAACATGCAGGAGATGTGTCCCCCCTGGCCCCCCAAAAAATACTACATCCATGCATTGGATCTCATGTAATCAAAACCCCCATTTAAATGCAGAAACTGATTGAAATTATTGATTTTCCACTAAAAGTTAGGAGAAATCTCAGCCATGTTTATACCAAAATGTTTCAGTTTCACATTATCTTGAAAATTCTTTTGCAAGAAACGAACAAGCAAGTGAATATGTACATTCCCTGAGTAAATATTCTGGCAACAAACTATACATTTCTCACTAGAAATGTTATCAAAACTCATTTTTAATGCAAAAACAAACTCAAGTTATTAATCTTTCCACAAAAAAATGAGCGAATGTCGGCCATCTATATATATTTTTTCTTCTCCCAGCTGGAATCTTGAAAGTCCCGTGACTAGGGACGTAAAACAATAGAAAGCGTATAGGCAGAAGAAATGTAACAGTGCCACAAAAATGGCCATTAATGTACCTCCACTACGTTTTTGCAGTGTGGACCAAGCACGTAGTGGGGGTACATTTTCCCATGAGACTGGGTTGTTGATCTATACGTCGTCCAAAATACTCAGGTTATCCAGAGTATTTTCTGCATTCGTCACTGCAGATCGCTGAAGAGTCAATCAGCTGGATTTCCTTAGATAGAAAACTGAACCATTTGGACCGGATGATCTGGTTGATCTGTCTCTATAAAGTGACCTGAGATGACATGATGTGAATTGGAGCTATAGAAACAGACATAATGTTGGTAATCCCAACAAACGTAACATAAAAAGAATCAGATTTAATGTGAGATAAAGGGAGCGTTTTGGCTCCTAACTGCTAATTAAAGGGATTGAGTTTAAGGCTATTAGATCCTGAATAAGATCGGAAATCTTTTTCCTCTCTGCTTTGACAGGATGTGGAAAAAGTTCTGAGGGTATGTTTTTTTTTTGCAGTGAACTCTACTTCCCATCTCCCTGGCCATCTTGGAGCACACACCGGACGCCCACGCTCTCAGCCCCCCAACATTCACCCCGAACCCTCACCTCAGGGGTCAGCGTTGCACAGATGGGTTTGTTCCGATACATTAGTCAGATTAAAATCACAAGCAGACTCCATACATCCATATTTGTGGAATGCAGACATGGCTTTACGGCGCAGTAACTAATACCCGTATCAACCCGCTCCCTGCCCCGGTGTCCTCCTAAATTACATTTCTCCACACATGATTAAGTCTGATTGGACGCACTCTATGTTTCCATTGCGTTTGTCTGAAATTACAGTCTGCATTTTGTGCGACTGAAGAACAAACGGCAAGTCCTTGGCGAAAGCGGAGATGGCATGAAATGCTATTAAAGTGACGGGGCATTTTCTCTGACAAACATCAGTGTTTGTGGGCATGGCTTTCATGCTGCTGATGATGTGAGCAGAGACGGAGTGGGCGAGAGAAGAGACTGATGGCAGGGGAGAGAGAAAGAAGTCAGGGCAATGAGAGACATAATGTGCCTGTGGCTCCTCAACCCCCCCTCCCTTCTCCCCGTAACCTTACTGCTACCCGTGCCTTTGGGGCAGGAGCATAGCATCATCCTGGTTTCTTGAAGCAAAGTCCTGAGAGACACCCCCACAGACCCGCGTTACTGTAGCTTTATTACAACCTTCCCCCCATTGAGCTTCCATGTTTGAATGCTTGTTGTTTTTATGAACATCTCAGACTACAAAGCTGTTTTTGTGCAAACATAACAAATTAAACATGTGCAGCGGTTAAATGCATCCCCTCCATCTCTTTAAAACACTTTCTAAACATAGAACTTCTACATATAGATCATTTATATTCCTTTATCTTCTATTACATTATAAGTGTGACATTTTAAACAAAGAAACTGTGTAAAAAACAAAGGATTTGTGGCGGTATTTGTTTTTAAGACTAAGAAATAAAATCTGCCATGTTCATATAAATGTAGACTTTGATACCACTGAATGTAATCCAGTGCAAGCGTTTACCTTCAAAAGTGACAATTAGAGGCAACAGTTTGTCATTTCATCGTATAAAAGACCAAAAAGGTTTCTGGGAGAAATTTCTTGAAAAAAAAAAAAGCATAAAGAGGACCAAGAAACATTGCGACACGTCAGCGAACAATGACTATGTAGCACTTTCTCAGGCCCCGTCCACCACTGAGAATAAAACCACTGGCCTAAACGCACAAATTTTCACCAAAAACCAGCCTTCCTCACATCCCATAATGAAAGTCGGGCGCCGAGGTCTGTAAACCAGTCTGCTTTTTTTAGCCTTCAGAGTGGGAGAAGATTTTTGAAACGCCGTTTTTCACCCTACCCCTCATCTTTAAGCTCTAACCGCATTTTTACACGCGTAAGTCATATAGCACGTCGCCTTCTAAACACGCATCTTGGCGACACAGTATCACAACAACAATGGCGCCGTGACTGTGTTGAATGGTTGCTGCTCATGCTACTCACCCTTAACCTGTCAACACTTTACAACAGAATCTTCTTCTTCTGGAATATCTCCAGGAAGAACAGAGCAATATCGCACCACATAGTTCAGCACCTGAATTTGACTGAACCACCAAAATGGATTCACTTGGGGCAACCATGTATAAAATATTACTGGCAGCATGCTCAACATTTTGCCGCCTATTTTTGCTTTTGGCACCACAGGCGCCACTTACAGGCCTGGCATTACATTTTGCAGCGTTTTCATGCATTCATGTGAGTCGATCACATTTATTTTACGTCTCGTCTTCGCGACAAACGTTCTGGAAAAACATTAGCTGTTTTGTCGCCGTTTTCACCGTGTGGGCCGGGGCCTCAGTGGCTTTCACAAAAGCCCATTTAAACCCGGTGTTCTGTCAGATGAGCCAAAGCGCCATCAGACCATTACAGCATACCCATAGTCCATACCCGTTTATCCCTCCAGTTTATTTTTTTCTTTTTAGTTTATCCCTTTACTTCTGTATAAAAATAGACTTTAAACTACCTTGGCGAGCGTGTATCCCTTTAGTCATGTGCAAAATAACTACTTAATTACTTACTTTTAGGTGTTTTTTGAAGCATATGTTGATCTGACCTCAAATTGTTTTTTGTAAATGACTAAAGGAATACAAACCTGTTGAGGGAGTTTAAAGTCTATTTTTTGTACAAAACTAAAGGGATACACTCAAATCTGATGTCTTGTGGAGGCGTATTGACGATGGGTATGCTGGTCTGATGGGGTATGCTGATCTGACAGAACACCGGGAACAATGGGCTTTTAGTGGCAGTGGGAACAGCTCACTGACGCGTGTCTACCGGGTAAAACGACTCGCCAAGTGACCCAAGTTAAAATCTCTTTGGCTTTGATCGGCATGCTGTGGGAACCCCAGAGCCCGGTTGACTCGCTAAATTACGCGACGTGACGTCAACACACCGCGCCAGACGCTTCTGATCTAACAAGCAGAGACAATTCTGTTTCCATTGGATGAACTTGGAGCAGTTCTGGAGAGAGGGATTCAGACAGATAATAGAGAGAAACAATAAAGCTCAGTGACTACACCCTGGATTCCTTCCATGTTGCTCTCCATTGTTTACTTTCCTGATTTTTGTCGCACTGGTGACATCATCAACACTAACCCAGCGTGATGATGTCACCAGACACGCAGTGGTGGACGGAGAGAGGCCACTCAGCTCCAAGTGAGGGGTTAGAACAGCATTTTTAGCCAATAGGAAGGGAGCAAAGTGCCAATTGTTAGCAGGTGGACCCATGTTTAAAAAACAAGCGCTAATGCGCTATTTTCAGTGTGAAAGAGGCTTTAGTTAATTTACTTTCACTTGCGTGAATTTAGTTTGCACCCCTTCTGCACACTCCATGGTCAAAACATGGAAACAGTAGAACACAACTGTGGTCAATATCTTGACACCCCGACAAGCTGAGAGGCCCTCAGTAGCTCTGATGATGCTGCATAGATCCACAGTTGGTTTAGAAAACTTTAAATTGTTGTGAACTTAGACTTAGACAACTTTTATACAAAAAGAAATTTTGTTTAGTGCAGCTTTATGACAGCAAATGAATATTTCCATTCCATAAAGTGCAGCAGTGATCTTGGCGCTGATAGTTGGCTTTATTGCTCACTTCATTCACCTGTGTAACTCTGATCCACCTGCTCCTGCTTCTATTTAAACTGCTCGTTCCCAACCATCAGTGCCAGATTATTCTTGAGTCTTCGGTGTTGAGAGTTTCCAGTGTTACTAACAGTGTTCTGATTGCCTGATCCTGACCCGTTTCTATATTCGGACTTCTGAGTCTTCCTGCCCCTGTCTGATCTGTTTGCCTGACCTGTCTTTGGACTCCTGTTGGATTTTACTTCGGACTTAACCTGGATCTACCTCTCATTCTTTGGCCTGTGGATTATCCTGCCTCTCTTCGTATGCTTGGATTGCTTGGAGCTAGGCTTCTACTTCTTCTGGGCGTAGATTGTTTGTCTATCACAGCAAATCCCAACGTAATACAGAAACAAGATTTTGGTTAAAACAGGAAAAAGATCCAAGTGTGTGATTATCTTTGTATCCCACAACCAGATGGTTCTCACGTCGTCACAGAGGAAATAAGTCACCTGGGAAAGAAGCAGCTGTTAGTATTTTTGCAGAGGCGATAAAACAATTTCTTTCATGGACATGAATACCAAGTATTGATTAGCAAGAAAGCTCTTCACGTAGCATTTCATTTTTTATGTTTTGTTTTTTTATATATGAAAAAAAAAATACATAAATGAGCAGATATTATATTATTTGATGGGGGATATTGGGCTGACAATACAAGGCAGGCTGCATTCTTTAATTGTGAGCAGAATTTTAACTCTCCTTTTAAAGTTTCAAAAGCAGCGGATGTTGTTTTAAAGTCGGGACTTTTAGGGTGAAGAGCAAAGATTATACTTTTTTTTTTTATTGCCAACAGGTTGTCCATTATCTCCCATTGCATGCCTGCGTTTTCTGCTCTGGCAGGGCCAGCACAGCTAGAAGAGCCGCAAATGGAAAACAAAGTTGGAAGAGAAAAGTGATACAGCGAACCAGATGAGGGAAAGAATTTAAGAACACTGGGAGCTGCTGCTGGTTCCAGCCCAAATCACGTTACTTCCTAACGAAAAATCTGCTGCATGTGCAGAGATTACGCTACATGTTCACAGGTGAGTAACCTTAAGCCGGTGCATCTCCTCCGCTGCGGCCGGGCATCCGGGGACGCGCTCCGTCAATCCTGCCTGCTAGCTCTTCGACCTCCTGGTGTGCTTTCCTCATAACGTCCGTCCAGGAGACTCGTAACTCACACCAGAATCAATATGACATGCAACGGTGCATGTTCTTTTTCATGTAATGTACACATACATATTTAATGAGTTAATGCATCACTCGGCCCTTCATAAATAATGCAGGCCTGCTAATGCCTTTCATCAAGTGCTGCTCATCAAATATCAAGCAGATTTTTGGTCAATCTCTGAGCTGCAGAGGAAACCCGAGATGGCACGAAGAAATCCGAACTGAGCACAGAAAAACCACAAGAAGAGAGTCCATCAGTCAATTAGTGACATTTACCGTAGATCATTCATGAAAGAGCTAATTAATGTGTTTCAAATCCCAATCAGGGAGGGGGGGGAGGCATATCTAAACAGCTTTAATCCCTTCAAGAGGAGCAGGAAGCGGAAATTCCAGCTGTGCATCTTGCTCCACTGGGTTATGGTATGTTTCAATTTTATGTGTCATTACAGGCACACACACACACACACACACACACACATGCGTGCTCCCGGCCGTCAGGCACATATTGATGACATTGTTATGACCAGAACATGCCTGATCAGGCCCAGACTGGGGCCAGGATCCAGGTCTGACCACAACTCATCAATCATAGAGTGTCTGAGAGAAGCAGAGCGACTTCCACACATGAGGTAAGAAGAAAGAAAAAAAGATGGCGGCAGCTGGCTGCTGGGTCACAGGTGTGGAGACCTACAAAGAAAGTGGGAATGATTTCACTAGTTCTTTTTCCTCTAACCCCCAGCCCCATACATACCTCGTCTTTGAAAACATCCCCTTTCCATCCAAATTTCTCTCACCCAATTTTCCAAAAACCCCTACAGTTGCTTCGCCCCCTTCAGTATCCCCACTCCTCTGCTCCTCCATCTCCTTCTCTCAATTAGGCCACGCTTTGAATCTCAGGCATTATCAGTTCGGCCATTTATATAACATGACTCCAAAATGCATTTGCACAATTTTCCAATTACAGTATTATGCCTCGAAGCTCCGGTCCGCTCGCTCTCTCTCATTTCCTTCCTTTCTCTCCGAAAACCTTTAAAGTTTAACACTATAAAAGAAAATAGAGGCTCATATTTACACTTTTAGGTAATAGTTGTTTGTTTCCTTGTGGATTGCTGATGCTTATTTGACTTTATTTTCAATTGTTGTTTTACTCTGACCTTGATGAGCAACATTTTAGTAAAGGATGAGAAATTTGGTATAAAAGCCGATTTAAAAAGCCAGAAAATGTGGAGTGCAGAATTACAATTAAAAAAATAAGTATTTGAAGTATAATAAAAAAAAAAACACCCTAATAACAACAAAAGTTCAGAAACTAACAATGATGTAAATAGAAATACAATAAACAGATTTATAGGAAGACTAAAATAAAGACTAATAAAACAATTTAATAGCAAATATATAACTTAAACAAATTTCAACTTTATGCCAAAAAGAGAAAATTTTAAGAATATTTAAGGAAAAATAAAATGTTTGGAGATGAGTGGGAAACATAAAAACTTAAAATCAAAATAGGTGAAATCAGGGTGTGTTTTTTTTAGTGGAAACTAGAGTATTAAAATAAAAATGAAAAAATAAATAGTCCTGCAGAACAATTTATTTATAAAACTAAAAAGGCATAAAGACATTAACCAGCTGACATTTATAAACATTTATAAACTGTGAAAAAACAAACTAAATTCTTTTATGCCGTTTTGCAAAATGGTTGATCAAAATATTCTTCTTGTATTTTCAATGTGTTTTGCACTTTTAATTGGAAATTTAGCCATTTTTTGACACAATAAACTGCTTTTTTTTAAGAAAAGCTAATTTAATATGTGAGCTAAATGTCTGTTGTTGTCATTTTTGTGGTTGGTGTTCCATGAGGCGCAGATTCATAAAATCTCTTTTTCTACTTCTGCTTCTGTCTCCTTGAACCCCAGTCGGCCTCAGCAGATGTTCAAAGGGAGTTTTCCTCTCCACGGTCACCGCAAGCATGCTTGGTTTAGGGGATTTCTAGAAAGAAAAAGATAAAATGCAACTGAATATTTACTTTGAACGAATCTGTCTGAATAATTGGACTGAATTTTCCCTGAGATGACGTGTGTTGTTGTCTGATAAACTGAATTGTGTTTGTAAACCAGGGCATCTAATAATCCTTTGTTTTTGCTCTTTAAAATAAAATAAAGTCCTGAATAAAATATTCTGTGGCTGTAACATGCCAAAACGTGTAAAGAAAGTGAAACGAATGATGGCGGAAGGCACTGAACACAGTCTGAGACAAATATCTGGAAGCCGGAAGCCAAAGCCCCGTACAGAAACCGGACCTTAACGCTGCTTCATATCCTATAGTAAATGCCGTCCAATATGATTAGCAGCCCTTCCGGTTGCACCGGGGTGGCCGCCGAATGCCGACTGGCCTATTGTGTCAGTCTGTGGAAACCCAAGCTGATACAGGCGTCGCTGACCACCCATCTGCAAACCAACTGACCTAAATACTGGGCAACATCTGTGGGGGCAGAGCAGCAGGATGCTGACAGCGTGTGTGTATGCCCATGTGGTGCGTGTGTGTGTGTGCATGCCGGCGTGTTGGCCGAACGGCCGTGTCAGAATAAAACGGCGGCTGAAGGATCTCTCAATGTCACCCCGACTCCAGAAGAGCCACTCTGGCTTTTTATTGGGAACCGATTCAGAAAAAGAAGCCAAGTTGGGAAATTAAAACCAAGATGGAGCAGCCGGGAAGCATCACAAATCCTCCGTCACCCCACCCCCGCTCCTGCAGGAAATGGCTGCTCAGCAGTTGACAGGATGCATTAGAGAATCCCTTAGTGAAGGGTGACTGACCTAAACATGTGACCTAAGTGCTGCCCTAGTTCTGAGAGTGCCACAAGAGATCAAGACCATTTCACTCATCTGCACTTTGTTACTGGCTCCAGACCAGCTCTGCATTTAAAGGAATAAACGACACAACACGCCACACAGTCCCGCTCCCATTCCTCTTTCTTTTTTTATATTTTGCAAAGGCAAGGACGGCTTTAGGGGAGTCAATGTTACTGGGGGCAACTCGTTTTCCCACATGCAAGCTAAAATCAGTGGGACTTGGAGGTGGGAGGGTTAGGAGGGGTATTCATGAAGGGCAGGGACCCATTTGAGTGTGGTGAACACTCCCTCTCACTCTACCTCACTCACACACTTCGTCCTGTCACAAAATCCTGCACACACAGCCGAGGAAGTGCAAGGACTTGTTCCATACCAGCAAGCACATACTCATCTCACGCTTCACTGCCCTCATTCACATCAAAAGCGCATGCTCATTATATCTGACACACACACGCACACACAGACCCACACAAACAAGCACAGCGATTAGGCTCAGTGGCAGGTCTAGCAGGACTGCTGGCCAGGGTGAGCCTCTGCTTATTCGCCTGACCACCAGAACGCCATGTTGGATTCACAAAGATGTCTTCAGTGATTTTACCGACAGAATGAAAAGGTCATAAATAAAAAGAGGGATTTACAGAAAATCTCCGAGGTTTGTTATATCTAGGTCAGGCTTATTCCAGGGACTGTTTGCTGTTCTTAGAAAGATTCTCTCTGGGCCCTCAGTTGCATTTCAAAATGTACAAAATTTGGCCGGTCAAATATTGCAGAAAGTAAAATAAACTAAATGAAATAAAACAGAAAGATTAATCAATCTAAAATCCAATCAAATGATGTGTATTGTTTGTTGTTTGCTTTGACCTCTAAAGAAGTTGAATTAAAATGCTATATGTATGTTGATTTTCTCCCGACCTGATGATTCCTGATGGGGAGGCGGTCTTTAGTAACCTGACTCCGCCAGATTTGCTCCGCATATCCATCTGGAAACCTTCCATTAAAGTAATTTTAACTTTAATTAATACTGGTTAGCTGATTGGCCTATGTTGGTGATAGACGGGCCAAATAAACCAATCAGATCAACGAAGCATATGACGTACTAACAGAGCGACGATGAAGAGGAGCCAATTGATAGATCAAACTCTTGCTGAAACCAGTCGGGAGAAGAGCAAAAACATCTTTTCCTCTGAGAAAAGCCTCCAGAGCAGTGTTTTGCTCTTCTTTCAGTGAAGAAATACTCTGTAATTCCCATAAAACTTGCTCGATAGCCACGCTAACGCTAGTTTCATCGGCTGAAGCCGCCATGTTCTTTAGACTGAACTGTCGCGCTTCTCGTTGCGTCACACCTCAACCCGCCTCAAAGCCAACGCTGATTGGACGTTCGTTTGGTGAACGGCTCCAAATTTTTTTTTTAACGGAGAGTCTCCAGACTGATTAGCGAGTGAAACCTTGAAAGCTCGCGAGATCAGGATGGTCTCAGGAGGCTAGGTCTTTAGAGACTGTGCACTACACCACGCACCTTCAGGCTCAAAGGCCTGATCGGAAAATTCTTGCATGACTGGAAAATCGTCTCGAAAAGGGCAAACAATCTTACATTGTACACCCGGCTTAAGGTGTTGGTGGGTAGATCCTGCTGTTGAAGCAGAGCTACGAGCCGATTTACCGATTTACACTGCACATGTGCAAACAAGGGAGTTCTTCTTCTACCAGATTAACGAGTCCGAACAGCGGCGAGAGATGGCGCTGAGTGTGACATGCGGTCTTTAGACGTACAGTGTGAGCAGGTAGATCGCATCAGAGCATCTGGCCGTACAGTGGAAGAACTAACATCGTGAGCTGTGAACTTTTAAACCTTGCGGTTTCATCATTATTGATTTAAAATATTTTACCGTGGATGCCCGGCCTCAAATAACACATTAATACAGCCATTGCTGATTTAAGCTGTCTTATTTCTTTATTTTTTATTCTACGGAAAGAGATAATATGTAGATATAATTTTATACGCTGTACAAAACACGGGGTGTTAACCACTCCCCATTAAATATGACAAGAGACAGAGTTTTTTTTAGGTTTTTATTCTGCCCCTAAAGCAAAGAGGATTTGAGCAACATCAGCCATATTTAACCACCACTGACTCCTCTCTTAAAGCTGTAGGGAAGCGGCCGTTCCAGCGGTTGCATTTCCAAATTCTCCTGAGTGGTGCACGACTTTACACGAGTGAATAAAGTGAATGCGATTGGTCGATTATCAAGGGGGCGGGATTGTTGTGGCAGAAAGTTCGCAAGCCGGTTTGGTTGTGGCCAGTTTGTCGGAAGCATCTTGCTAACCAGTTAGCAACTTAGTGCTAGCAGGTTCCCATTGGGAAATTCCATTGGGACCAAGTAGCACTAAATTGGTGGCTTAGAAACGACGCTGTCAAGGAACGCTATGGACAGAGGAAACATGCAAGAGGAGGAGAGTTTAGTGTCGGAGGTCGTGGATGAGTCTCCTCCGTCATCCATTTTTTATTTAGAGGAGGAAAGCGGGGACGAAG
>JAGKQL010004775.1:0-13196 GCA_018398635.1 Cyprinodon brontotheroides
TATAACTTTAATCTCAGAATTATAACTTTAATCTCACTTTATCTCCAAATTTTGACTTTAATCTCAGAATTATAACTTTAATCTCAAAATTCTGACTGGATTCTGACAATAAAAAAAGTCAGAATTCTGACTTTAATCTCAGAATTCTGACTGAATTCTGACAATAAAAAGTCAGAATTCTGATATTAAAGTCAGAAAAAATTCTATTATACAACCCGATTTACAGAAGTTACCAGATAAACTTTATGCAGTCTCACATCCTTCCTCTTGTCTAGATCATGTTTATTTTTCACATTCCCAAAAACTAACTGATATTAAAATACTCTTTATGGTGTCGTCAGTAGGGGTGTGGGAAAAAATCGTTTTGGTGATATATCGTGATATTCGGCTGCCCAATATATCGATCTTTCACTTCTTAGTATCGATTTTAAAAAAAAATGGTTACATAAAATATTAATGGGGGAAAATGGGCTACCTCTGCACCACCACTCTGGCAGAAAGCTCTGTGGAGCCCTTTAACTGTGCGTGCAGCACCAAATCTGTATTTGAGGCAGTCACAGTGGAAGAAAACCCCAAACAACATGGATAATAATACCTAATCAATATTTTCTGATGAAAATATACAGCACTTACTGTTTTATCTCATTATTTGATTTTGATAGCTGGGGAAAATATGGCAATATATAGTGATACTGCAATATCGTGATAATATCATATCGTGACCCAAGTATCGCGACATGTATCGAATCGCAACACTCAGGCCAATACTCACCTCTAGTCCTCAGTATCAGAGGTATATGTATAAACAGCAATTGTATTAAACATAAACCTGTTGGCTGTAATTAGACTGTAGCTGGTATTTAGCTGTTGAGCTTCACTCGCCCATAAGGGATTAAGAAGACGAAAACAGGTTTGGGTATTAGTGGAAAGGATGCTTACATTCTGTTGAAGTAGAACAAGCGCAGGTCCCTCGGTTCTGAGAGGTTCTGGAAGGAGCCGACGCTCCATCTGCAGCGGAAGGTCTCCATGTTGTTGGAGACGCAGTTGATGAGGTGAGGCCCGACTGTGAAGAGAGAGAAATATGATCTGCACATGATTTTTAAAACATCTGCTTCTTTTTGTCTTTTTTCTCTTTGCATCGAAGCTGTAGGAAGCTTGACGCATGGTACCAGAAACCAAATTCCCCTCTGGCCATGAGGCGGCCTTCAGCTTTTTCCTAGAAGTCCTTTTCCAGCTGGGGAGGAGAGCGCCGCGGGAGGAGAGATCCCCGGCTCCGCTGTCGTGGAATAATCTGTTTGTTTTCGCCCTACTGAGAAATGTGCTAACACAGAAGCAGCTGCGTGGCTCAGGTTTTACTGCCTGCACAAATTACAGCCATCTGTGCACAGAGCAGCTTTCTGTGGACGGCTTCCAGCTGCAGGATTCAGGCCCGCTGGACCCCAGAAACAAACCGAGGGTTAGAAACGTCTTTCATTCACATTAACTGGATTCCCCCAAATAAAACAATCATCTCAGGAGATAAAGTCGCAGCCTAATAGTTCTGCAGCAACACTAATTTTACATCTAACTACACTAACACTGTTTTCCATCATTGCATCATTTCTTTCTTTAGCTAAAAGTAAAAAAAAAAGAAGATTTATGTGATTAATGAATAATTAGGTTCAGATTAATTCATTGCAAAAAGTTTTAGTTACCTAAATGTTATGCAACAAACCAGATATTAGTGTTGCACAAAATGTTCATCAGCTCAGGAGAAGCTCAGAAAGAGTCCAGATAGAAGAAGTAGAAGAAGAGCTGCTTTTATTAGCATAGAACTGAAGCTAGTAGAACAGCTTTCACTACGTCCAGCATGGGTGTTTCCAGACGGGGGCCAACAGGGGCCAGGACCCCTGCAGAAGTGGTCTTGACCTCTGCTATGGCCCCTATAGTAAAGACATAATGCTACAAACATCTCTAAATAATAAATGATATGTGTTGGCATGGAAATCGTAAACGGTAGGCTCCTTACGACGCGTTCAGACCGAACGCGTTTTCTGCGTCAGAGCGTCTGATTTACAGGGTGCTGCAACAGAGACATCCAGGCCTGGGAGATGTAACCCTAAAATCTTGTTATGAAAATTTGTGTTCCATTTTATCATGATAAAGATATCATTTATCATTATCTTATATCTTGATAGCGATGAAATTGATGATAATAACATTCTTCATTAATTCTTTAAAAGCACTCCTAGGTGACTACATTACAAAATCTACTCTTGGAAAAAGTATACACATTTAAAATAGGCTTCTTCAGGACCCCAGGTACATAACGAAGTGTAATTTTTGATCACTAAACATCCATTAGTGGTATTTAATCATCCATCCATGTTCTCCGCTTAGTCCGGTTGTCATGATTTTTCTAAGGCTCGGACCCACATGCAGCAAAGCCAAACAGAGAGACACAGTATAAAGTTCAACGGGTTTTATTGAAGAGTATATGAGTTCGGTGCAGAGTTCCTCCGTTCAAACTCTGCTCGTCCGGAAACTGGAAGACGAGGGGAAGACAGACTGTTAGATTCAGGCCCAAATGGGAAATTGGAGTTGTAAATCTTGAAGGAGAGGATTTATTGGCCACTCACGCTTTCCAGAGAAGAAGAACGACACGTAGACTCCAGTCTGTGTATTGGTGATCTTCCAGAGTTTGTTTGATTCGCTGGAGGGAGGAACAGGGGTTTACCCAGAACTTTCGGACAGAGTAGAGAGTATTGATGCCGCCTTCAGGTTGCAACTCAGTTTTCCTGTGGTACTTGAGCGGTCCGTGGTGAAGATGACCCTTACTCAGCTTTGCTCAAAGGTGGCTGGATCCAAACCTCACTGTTTTGGGAATCAGCGGTGCTCAGTGTAAGACTCGAGTTGATCCAGCAACTTTGGAGAAGGCGGTCTGAAAAGGTCCAGTTTGCAGGAAGGGTTCCCAAACTGGCAAACACTCTGGCGTCGAAGTAGTGGCAACCAGCAGCTTAAGAGCAGTCCGGGTGATGAGGCAACAGCTTGCAGGTGTGAGGAGGCTTAACCGAGCTGGCCGCCCTCCTCACAAACAAACGAACCGAACAAAACTGGGATCTGAATAAGCACGGTCAGGGTCGTAGTGCCTATCTCAACAGTCTATGGACTAGAGGCAGGGGTCAATCCTGGAGAGGTCGCCAGACTGTCACAGTATTTAATTATATAATGGGTTGATTTTACTTTGACACTTTTCTTTTTTCAGTTTTTCCATTGCAGCATTGATAAATTCGGAGAGTATTTAATCCGTTTCTTTAAAACCATTAATGCAGCAATGGAAAAGTGAAAGAAGAAAAGAATTGAAAGTAAAATTTACCCATTTCTGATGATCATCATCATCATTTTTATCATCACTAATTATCATTTATTATTGGAAGACGACTAATTAAAAATGTTATCCTGACTAGAAATGTTATCTTGATAACAGTAAAATATCCTACAAATGTCTAAATCATGCAGGGCAATGCCTGAGGAGCAGGTTTTAGAAATACTGCTATAGATAATCCCACTGCTGAAGAGTTATCTGCCAACTTCAGGATTAGAAACCAAATACATTCCTGATTAAAGTCTTCCTGTCTGCTGCCTGTTGGACCTCATTCAAAGCAACGGGGACGTTTTTCTGCAAGCCTCGGCAGGCAGACCCTTGTTCGCACCTCCGCAGCCGCAGCCAGGGAAGAACAGCACTGCATGAACTTCTCAGAGGCTGAACCCGTCATCGTTTGAAGCATCGGTGTGAAAACGATCATTAAGCTGCAACGATTTGAATGGATTTCAACAACTTTTTGCTGCTGCCCTGGACGCTCCATCATGTGCAACTATGGAGTCCAGTTTAGTCATAAAAGATTTTTTCAAACATTGTCTTTAATGTTGACATTGCTTAATGGAATCAAGTGTAACCAGTTGTTGTTTATCACTAAGCACAGGCACAGAGGTCCACGGCTATTCTGGAGGAGCTGCAGTGAAGCGCAGCTCAGCTGGAAGACCATGCGATAGAAGCAACGAACGATTAATTTTGCAAATCGATTAATCTGTTGATTATTTTTTTCGATTAATAATCAGATAGCCAAAAATTATTTAAAGATGTTTTTTTACGAAATCAAATCAGATGAAACTCAAACTTTTCCCCTCAAGGGGTTCTAGATCGAGCAAATTGACAGACGAAAAAGTTGATCTAAATTGCAAAATGTTCCCATTTTTTTTATTTTTTTTTTTACAATTTTGGTATAATTACTGCTGCATGTGGATCCCTCTGTCAGCTAAAGGCATGTTTTAGAGTCTCTATGCTCCAGTTAACGATTAATCAATTACTAAATTAGTTTAGAATTATTTTAATAATCGATTAATCCGATTGTTTCAGTCCAACCGTCTATAAAACATAACCTTAGGTGTCTGAATTTGTACATTTTATAACTATATATCTTTACCTACACAATAACACTAGTAATGCGTTACAGTTTGCAGTATTGAGAAAGGAAAAATCTCTTTTTGGCACACGGCGGCTACCGTAGCCGCATTACGTCTTTAAGGCAGTGATGTGGTTTTCTTTTGACTGAAATACCCCCATTTGATAGATAGATGGCAGTAATTCTTACACAATGGCCCTTTAAGAAATAAAGTAAAAAGATTAAAGGCAACACAAAGTGAATTCTCTTATGTTTGCATCTTGCAGGAGGCCGTGAAGCAGGCAAAGGCATGAAGTCACCAAAAAGAGCCACAGTTGTTTTCCGGAACTGCAGAAATATCAAACCAGCCTTTATTTTTCTTTACGACTTTTCGCATCCAAGCTGAGCCAGATGTTCAGCTTATCTCCCATTCAAAGCCGTTTTTTCTTGCAAGCAGAGCAAGGTGAAGGAGAATGCAGCCAGATTTAGGTCTGTTTACTACCGATGCTGATGCTGTCATAAGCAACAGCAGTCAGGCTGGAGGGCATCAAGCAGCCAAAATCACTTGCAGACAGCCTGAACTGCATTTCTGACAGCTTCTCACACGTCCTGGCTGGCTGCCGGCTCAAGCTTCCACAGGGTGGGGCAGGGGAACTGGAGGATGAGCAATGCGCCGCAGGCCTGCTGGCCCGCCAGGAGGGTTGGAATTAAAGCAACCTGTTTTAAAATCAGCAGACTACAAACTCCACTCCTCCTCAGAGCTGAAGAAGGCTTCAATCAGGATGAGAAAGAATAATAGGGCTTTTGGAAAAAACAACGACTACTTTTTACATTTATTCCGAGCAGTACAGAAAGCTTCGGAAGGTTCAGACACTGAAAAAAAACTTAAGCAACACAATTTTTATTTTCAGTTTAATCGAGAAAAAAGAATGAAATTAGGAACTTTTTTTATCAAAGAATGACTTCCAGCCAATCAAAAAGTCCGGAATTCAGAAAAAAGTCAAGAACTAACCTCTGTAACAAATGGAATTTTGTTTTCATGAAGTACCCAGCACTTTACCTTTTGACACGTCTCACGGATTTGAGGAAGCTACATCTAATTGATTTGGTAGAAATAAGAACATCGAAAGATTCATCTGACTTTGAAAATGAGCCATGGAATCCTCTCACTCACTGCTATTCTGCGGCGTCTACTGGAAACAGAGGATGGTCCATAAGCAACTGAATATCTGTTATTTGATCAACTGAATAAAGGAAACAGAAATCCATTAATCATTTACTACATCTTTGTATCAGTGTCCTCCATCCAGTCCTGTCCAGCTTCACAAACTTGATCCTGAGCTCAGGATCAAGTTTGTGAAGCTGGTGAGTCTGATACCTTTCATATGCAAGGAGCTAATTTGTCCTAAGTTTTCGCTGGAGTAAAGTTTATCTATCTGATCTATTTCAGTTTGTCCATGTTAATGATAGCCTCCTCCCCACATGGAGCCTGTGGAGTACCACAGGTTCAGTGCTAGACCACTTTCTTGATTTCTACACATGCCCCTAATCGGTACAATTATTAGACAGCATGGGATTAATTTCACTGTTATGCTGATGATACCTATAGCTATGTCTGTCTATAAATCCAGATGAAGCTAACCCATTACATAGAATTACAGGCATGTCTCAAAGACATAAAACCTGGATGACTCTAAACTTTCTCCTTCTGAATGCAGACAAAAACAGAAGTTATAGTCTTTTGGACCAGAGTCTCTTGAAAAAGAAGCTGATTAGTCAGTGGCTTCATTTGGATGGGATTAACCATTTTAGATAATAAGGATGTGAAAATCTTGGTGTTATTTTTTGATCAGGACCTGTCATTTAAATCCTGCTATCCCATAGGAAAGAGGTTTCTAGAATTTCCTTCTTTCATCTGAGGAACATTGCAAAAAATTAGAAATCTCCTGTCCAGGGGTGATGCTGAGAAACTAGTCCATGCATTTGTTACTCAAGGCTGGACTTTTGTATTTTCTTACTATCAGGAAGTCCAATTGTAGTTAAGTCCACTGTGTTTAACTGTAGTAAAAAGCCTCACAGATCCATATAGTCAATGCTGCAAGCCAGAGTTCTTAATGAAAATTAAAAGAGAGAGATCATATCTCTCCTATCCTGGCTTCTTCTCATTGGCTTCCTGTTAAATCTCCAAGAATAGAATTTAAAATCCTCCTTCTCACATATAAAAGCCTTAAATGGCCAAGCTCCATCTTATGGTCAGAGATCTGATTGTTCCTTATGTTACCAAATAACAGAGCACTTCGCTTCCTCATATTCGCAGGTTTACTAGTGGTTCCTAGAATTTCTTAAAGTAGAATGAGAGGCAGATCTTTTAGTTATCAGGCTCCTCTGCTGTGGACTGCCAACTACCCGTTTTAGTCCTGCGGAGGCAGACACCCTGTCTACTTTTGCTAGACTTAAACTTTCCTTTGATAAAGCTTATATAGAGTGGCTCAGGTTATCCTTGAGCTATCTCTATAGTTATGCTGCTATAGGCTTAGACTGCTGGAGGATACATAGACCCCTTTTTCATCATTCTGCTTCATTCTGTTTCCTCATATTCTGCAGAATCTGTTAGTTCAATCTCTCTCTAACCTTCTGCTCTCTCTGCTTTTCCTCAGAGTAGCTTTTCCTCGCCTCGCCTGTTCCTGTTTGGCTGTGACGCCATCCTGGAAAGAAACATCAGCTGTGCTGCTTCTATCAACACCCTGTTTATAGATGCTGGAGATCGCCCCGTTTTCCAGTGTGGTCCTGTTTCCCTGACGACCGGGACTGAGTGGATGTGCTCTCACCTCTGGGAGCTGCCTTGGAGCTCGCCTGCCTGGCTGTGTGTTTCCTGGACGGGCCGCCTTTTTACAGCTGCTTTTTGTTTGTATCTCAGCTTCTGTCTCCTTGAACCCCAGTGGGCTCAGCAGATGGCCGCTCACACTGAGCCTGGTTCTGCTGGAGGTTTCGTCCTGTTAAAAGGGAGTTTTTCCTCTCCACTGTCGCTACAAGCATGCTTAGTGTGAGGGATTGCATTTGAGTCAATCAATAAAACAACCAACTATATTTGTTAAATATCTGCTGTAGGAAATCTGTTGCCATCCTTATAAACAAACAGTTTATTTGTATTTGCATATGAAGCAGGTACTGTTTCATGTAGATAATAATAATAATAAAACATATTTTCCAAGCTAATTTAAAGAAATATAGCTAGAAAAAAAAATCTGGTGCTTAATATAATTCAGTTGTGAAAATTGAATTAAAATATTCTTTATAAAAACCACTAAAGCTCCTAAGACTGGTATGTGTAACCTTCTCTATCAATAAAGTCATTAAATAAATCAATCTGAATGACCGAAAACTGATTCTCTGGCTCAGTATGTGAAGCCTGTTATCACACATCTGGGATTAAAGATGGATGCTGATTCTAAACTTTTTATTTCTTTTTTTTTTTGCATTTAAGGAAGCTAAAGTATAACCATTTATACCTAGGCAGCTTTCTGAAACAGTGATTCATGAGTTTGTAACTTCTAGACTGGATTACTGTAACTCACTAACTATCTTGGGATTAGTGATGCATCTATCAGGCGCCTGCAGGTTGTGCAAAATGCTGCAGCACAACATTTAATGGGATCAAAAAGGTTTGAGCCCATTAACTCCATCTTAAAATCCCTTTATGTGTTTTATTGTCCGTTTTAAATTGCTGTTATTTTCTTTTAAATCTTAAAGAGGAGATTGTCCCTTCGCTGTAGCAGCTCCACAGTGGCTTCATCTCTTTCAGAGTTTAGTGTCTTCTCAAAAACACACGTACTCTATTTTTATTAAAGTCCATGTTTTATCTTACTTTTAATGTTTTAATAACTTTTTTAAACTTTTACTCTCTATTTAACTTGTGTGTATTTTTCTTGTCTATTTTAAACCTGTTGTTTTCAATTTTATGTTCAGCAACTTATTGACCTTTGTTATTTTAAAAGCAATAAACAGCTTTTCTTTTTTTCTAAAAGGAAAAAAGTAATGATTTCTCTTTCCCTGTATTTCCAAACTATCTAGAGACCAAAAAAAAAATCCCTTGACTCAAATTCCAGGAATTTCCAGGTGGTCTAAGACCTTGGACTTTGTCCTGCGACCTTCACCACCTCATTCTAACCTCTGCCTGCATCTCCACAGCTTCCAGAAACGTCCGCGGGGGATTCATTCGCCTCTACAGATCTTCCTGTCCCACAGCGGAGCAGCCCAGGACCAGAACTCTGAGAACCTCTAGGTCAGTATCACCACACTGCCCCACTCAGCACCAGCCTTCCTGTAACACCAAACTAAGTGTGTCTGTGTTTGTTCAGCCAGAGTTCACTCCTGCTGAAAGTAAACAGCACGTCCTCGGCTGGGATTATTTCCTAGATGGGAATATCACCTCACAGCATGTTCCCATTACGAGGCCCGAGTGCCGCTCTGTCACCAGATCTGCAGTAAACATGTTTACGTGCTGATTTATCCCTGAACGCTGCCAGCAGTCTATTTCAGGGTGAACACACATCCTCTCTGCACGTCTTCTTATGAGTCCAGATGTGTTTCCTGGCAGCTTGGATGCAGGAAACATTCATTGAAAGGACAAACGTGTCCCATTAATGATCAACCAGAAGGCAGCTTATTGTCCGTCTCTCTGCGTTAATTAGCTTCTGTGTTTCCTCTCACTGGATCGGTTGAGGTCTGTGGGAAGCTGTCATGGTTTGTGGTGGAAGCACACAGAGGCCAAGAGGTTATTTAGAGTGAAATATTTCTCTCTCCAGGGAGGGAAAACCTCGTGTTGAGCAGCCAGAAAAGCGAATGTCTCAACTTAGCCGAGATTCTAACTGAAAATAAGAAAATCCTGGACTTTACTACTGTATTTTTTCCCCAAAGCCTCTCATATTGATTTACTCAAATAGAGTAAAAGATATTATGCTGAAGTCTCAAAGAGGTGAAAGGCTCAGGAAGGCAGGAAAAACATGTCGGAACCAAACAAAGCGGACAGTGGAAATAGAAGCAGGCCTGTTCGGCTGAGACAGCTGGAATATTTAGGCCCAGAAATCCAAACAAAGCAGGGAAACAAAAAATAAATCAACGTCTCTATAAACTGAAGCGCCTGAACTGCCGAGTCTGGATGGGAAAAAGAGTCCGGCTGTTTCCTAGAGGCAGAACCTCAGACTGCTTCATCACAACTGCAGGGGTTTTTTACCACTTGCCCTTTGGGCAAGTGACTTTCACATTTCATTTGCCCAGAAACAATTTTTACTTGCCCAGTATAATGTTTGATAAATATAGTTCCTAATAGGGATGCACGATATTGGGATTTTGTCCAATATCCGATATGCCGATATTTTAAAACTCATGTAGCCGATAACCGATATCGATACCGATGTTAAAGCTGGACAAAAATAAGTAGTCATTGAAAATAGCAGTTTTGTTATCCATTTCTGACACTTTGAATAATAATAAACTCAAATATATTTTCATATGCTGATATCAAATAGATTTTTAAAAACGCGGTATCGGTCTATTTTACTTTCAAAATCTCGTGAAATTTCATCGTTCTGTTACAAACTCTCGTGATATTTTGCAAATTCTTGTGAGATTTTGTTAGTAAAATAGATCGATATCGCGTCAATATATCAACATATAAAAATATGGCAAAATTTTGTGTATTTTCGGGGGATTTCGTAGCATAACGATGACATATAGCAATATTTCATTAGTAAAAGAGATTGATATGGTGTTTTTAAATGGCAATATATCAGCATATGAAGATATTGGGATATTTTAATGTATCAATATTTTTTTCCTCGTCTTTAGAAGTTTTTAAGTCTGTAAAAAATAAGTTTTTGAGGAAGAAGAAGAAGTAGTATTTTTTTTTTCTTTTTTAGACTTTAGAAACTCAGAAGCTGATCAAATATCGGCTTAAATATCGGTGGGGTGGCCGATGTCCGATATTCAGTTTTAAGGCCGATACCGATAGGGGGCCGATTATATCGTGCATCCCTAGTTCCTAATATTCGTTTTTGTATATATATCAATGAAACATGTTTGTTTTTTAAATGTTTTTTTTTGTAATTCAGTATTTTTTAAGTTTCCAGGTTCCTGGTGTGTATCTGCATGCGTCAGATAATGAACTCAAGCCTACATTACCGTGTTAACATGCTTTTCAATCCTTCCTGCACATTCTTTTCAAACTAAACTTTGCTTTAAATTGTTGTGTGCTTGGAAAAATATAAATTGTAATGTTAAAAATCTAAAAAAAACTTGACAGGTTAAAAACTTAAGATAAATCACATGACAATGTCACAAATGAATAACTTTTATTTTAGTCACGGTATGTTTATACAAGATAATACTATAACAACATATTCTCATTATGAGTGCGTATGAAATCGTACGAAAAGTTATGCACACTATTTCGTACGTTTTGGACGTTTTTCCTCAAAAAACCACATCAGTGCGCATGCGCTGGCAGACAGAAAAAAAAAGCAGATCCGCGATGGACGTAGAAAACTGTGCAAATACTTATTCATGTCTCTAACTACGCCGCTATTGTTTTATATCTTAGGTTAGGCTAATTGTAATTTATATTCTAGATCCAGAAATGCCAGCAGGCCGGATGCATATGATCTAAAAAACGGCCCAAAAACGTATGAAATTATACATACGCGACTCATAATGAGAATAGGTTGACTATTAATATAATGTGACTTTTCTAGAGAAATCACACATACCGTAGAAATTCCTCAAATATTGGCCTGTATTCCATTAGCTGACCTAACCATTGGCCAGTCTCAGCTGTCAGAGGATAGTAAATAATGGCCAGTCCCTCATACAGGCCGGGCTATAAAAATTTTTCTGGGCATACCTCAACATTATACTTGTGGTAGTAACATACAAGTACCACAGGGGGGCAATGTTTGCTAACAAATCCAAGCCATCTTCACGGTAGCCTGTCATCACGCTTCTTTGACTCACAGAATTGGAGGATTTTTTTACTCAAACCGTTTAGAGGTGTGAGCCGGCGAGGTGTCTAAACTCGTAAGTTGCTTTTGTTGTAAAACAGCCTACTCATTACCATGTATGGTTAAGTGTTTACATTGCACTAGTAGCACTAACGGTATGTTTGCTACGTTTTTGTCACTGGAATTTAGCCTTGAATTACAGGTAGGCTATTTTTTTAAATTCTGTATACCGTTATGGTAATCCGGGTCTTTTTTCAATAAATGAACCTAGTGTTTTATAGGTTCAAATAGACACAAAATCTCATTTTTATTCATTCCACTGGTAGTCTGTTTTGCTCAAATAGCAATAGAGGCCTGTCTCTAATTCTGGCCTCTTTCTAATAAAGGCCTGGACCACATGCACTTGAGTGAAATAAAGACCCGGGCCTATATTAGAGGATTTACGGTAGTTATTTTATACAGGGTTTCCACAGTCTTACATAATTTCAGAATTCCCTGACTTTTAACTGACTCCAGGATTAGTTTTCCTCGCTGACAAAATAAATGCAGCTGCTTAGTCGTTTTGGTAACTACATCAAAATTACCACTAGGTGGAAAAAAATCACGCCATCTGGCGGAAAATCGCCCGGCCTTTTCAAATCGCGCGCCTTTTTCAAATCGCGCAAAAATGGCGCCGGCAACGTTTCTGGGTCGTTTTCATCGAATGTCGGTGATTTTAAAGTAATTTTGAGTGATAAATAACATTTTTTTACTCTCCCAACAATAAAAACTACTTGCCCCAGGAGATCGGGCAATGGTTCACATCAAGCCCTGCAACTGGGGCAAATAAGATAGAAGTTCATATTTTTAAGTGTCCCGGTGTTCCCTGCTGGACGGTCCTGGAGGAACCTGATTATTTTTCCCACCTGTTCTCATTTTAGGTTCTATTTATTAATTCATCTCCTATTTCTGTGTTTTTCTGACAAGGAAAAGTATCTAAGCCCTTTTTTTCCCTCCTTCTTTAAGCGACAGCAGAAAAAAAAAAACAAAACGTAACAAGTGAAAGTTAAACTCCTTCCAGCCAGTAAAGGCTGGTTTATTCTCAGAAATCAGGTTTTCTGTGTGTGCGTCGCAGTTAACCCATTCCGTTGCACCTCTCCAAAATTGTAGGTGACCGCAGACAGGAGGCCTCTGATTGGTCAAATCTGCATCCGCTCTAAACTATGTGTATGTGGAGCTTGGAAGTTGAGGCAATTTTATGCAAAAATAGAGATTTATCTTACGTCCATGGACGGAGAGAAAAGCTCTGACTGGGGCAAACCCAGCACACACATTTATACTAGGGCTGCAACTAACGATTATTTTAAAAATCGATGAATCGGACGATTATTTTTTCGATTAATCGATGAATCGGACAAAAAATATTTTTTATATTAACCTCTTTATTCCAAAATAAACATTTTAGACAGAACAAACAAGCACACAAGTACAGGTTGCTCATTAACTGTACTGGTGCAATATGAAAAATAAATGTTTGTGTTAAAACTACGCAAACTTACATGAGAAATGTAGCTGTACATCCACAAAATATAGGCTACTTTGTTTCATAAAGCACAAAAAAAGAAATTTTTGTTTTTAAAAGCCCCTAAGGGGTTCAAACAATAGGCCCCCCCATTTCAACAAATTAGTTTTTTTTAGACTAGAAGAGTTCTGCCTTTTAAGACAGGAAAGTATAGCAGTTAAAGTTGCTACTAGAGAAAATACTGAACCATAGAGATAAAAATAGCCCTGTGATTCAAAT
>JAGKQL010004776.1:0-13325 GCA_018398635.1 Cyprinodon brontotheroides
TATATACATTTTTATGGCTTATTTTTGTCACGAAGTTCTTAAATCTGAAAAAGAAGGACCGATCCATATAAAAATCTGTGAAAAAAAGTTTCACATCTATGTATAAAAAGCAAACTTGAAAAAAAAACAAAAAGTCTTGAAGAATGACACAGAGTAAAAAGAAAACTGACAGTCATCAAAGAGCAGGGTCATGTAACCAGTGTGCTGTGTTTTAGTGATCGATTGCAAATAGAAAAGTGTATCTAAATATCTGATACTAGAAAATAGTATTCTCTTGCTCATGTAAAATAAGACTGATATATTTCATTCAGCTTTGATTACCAACATGTGTTTAAAATTAAAGAAAGAGATTTTTCAATTCCTAACTTTACATACTTGTTTATGTGTGTATCTAATGCTTAATATGGCCAAACACTTCCATGTAAGTTTCCTCATACCACAGAACACGTCTCTCAGGTTTAAGGTCTTTTTACCCGACTGCGTTTTTTTTTCTTTAATGTTTTTCCAGGCCGAGGACCCCTAAACTGATGGTGAGATGGGCGGGGACCCTAATTATATATATTGTATGAAATTGTGTTAATATCAAACTGGTCCTCTAGTCACTCTTTTATAGATTGTGTAATGTAACTAAGTAATTTCTCCCTGGGATTATTAAAGTATTTCTGATTCTGATTCCTGGTTGATGGGACAGGTGTTATAAATGAAATGGTGCCCAGCTTTAAAGAGCTCCTATGTGTCGCTGAATGTGTGCATTGACGACTGAAAGACATCTTCTGCCTCCATTTATCTGTTTTATACATTGTGTTGAATTCATGTTAATATGCATTTCAAGACATTTCAATTAGTGGAAAAAATTGCAGGGGTGGAATATTAAAAATAAAGTCTAATCAACCAAAACTTTCGCAACCCCCATGCTGTACCTCTGTAGACCCCCTAGGGGTCTTAGACCCCTTGTTGAAGACCTCTATCTTAGGTCATAATCATTTTTTTTAAGATTATTTTGATGTAATTGCTTCTTTCTCACTGATTGGCGGCAATGTACTAATTTGACTGAAGGTATTAATAAGTATAATCTTCAATTAAGTTTATTTAAAACATTTTACAGTTGTTCTGTTAGTCATAGACAGATATTTTAACTAAGCAAGTTAACCTTATCCATCTCCTCCATGAGCAGTTTGATTACAGGACACTCTCATGTTATTTATACCCTTAAGGACCAGCAAGCTGCACATACTAAAAGTGGCACCAGTGTGCATTCTTGGGTTGAGGTTGTCAAGGACCCAAATTAGTAGTCTTAGTTGCAACCTTTGAGACCTATCCAGGAAGCAGTTGTCCTTTTTTTCTAACCTGTAGGCCACCCTCCCCCTTGCTACACATAATGGCAACTTTGGGTATCTGGAAAAGAATAAATCAGTCCACAGATCTTTTGTGATATCTTGACTGATATTTATTTTAGATTTTTTTTCCATAGTGCTACATTAAGGTGCAGTGTGTTTGAGGGTTTGCTCTAAAACACAGCATTATTTTTGCTTATAATGACTCATATCATATAAATTACTGGATCTGAGATTCACAAAGCCATTATATAATATAGTTTTTTTTCCAAATTACATTAACTGAAACTTCTGAATATAAAATAGAGTAATTATGCAATATCTAAAAATATATCACCCCTATGCATCTGACCTAAAGCAAATTCCCTGATAATTTATTTTAAACAACACAGGAAAGGTTTAGTGTAATTTAATGTTAGAAGACGAGAAGGAAAAGTGTTGTGTGCAGTTTTTTTTTTAATATGGCTTGAACTGTATGTAGCCTGTCAGGCTCTATCAACTGTGAAACATTAATGAAAAAAAAACAAAAAAAACTTTACAAGCACCTGAAGGCATTAACTGGATCAAACCCCCATCTAAACCCCAGGAATGCACCTGGTATTGAAAGTAGAAGAAAATTCACCAAGGATATTTCGTGAATTTTTTTTTTAGATATAATCCATCTGCCAGAATAATGGTCAGATAATAAGCCTGGATCACATAAAAGAACTTCTGAAGTATTTTCTGACAGGATCCTATAAATGTGTAACAGGTTGCATGTCAGAACCTACAGTCAATCTTACTGCAGTCAAACATTAAATATGAAGGCTTGTGTTGGTAAACTGTGTTCAGCGACTTTACACATTGAAAGGTCAGTAACATTTTACCCTCTGCTGATTCTGAGCCTCAGAGAAAGAATCAATCCATGTGCCATAATTTCAACATGACAATTTATGGAAATTACTGAGTCAGATTTTGTAATATTGGTTAGAGAAATATAATGTACCAGTTATGACATTGTTATGCATTTTTATTTTAAGTATTTAAGATTAATATTATGTCATGGATATGATACAAATGTATTTGTAGCATTTTTTGTTATATTCCTATAATTTACACATGTTTCAATCTCAGTAATAGCTATGATATTTTACCTGTAAAACCAAATCAGGCGATTTTTATGGAACAAATCTGAAAATTAAATAAATATTTTGATTTCAATCTGCACATATTGCTTACCTTCTGCATAACGATTCACTGTAACTTCTGGCATCTCCTCTAATTCCTTTTTGGTCTTCATTCGGCTGGAATTTCTTTTCAGCTCAGACAAGAACAAATACTTTTTTCAAAAAGCTTTGAACATTTAAAAGTCTTATCTCGTTAGACCTGAACCAGAAGTGGACTCATGGACAAACACCCAGGTAAATGGGAACAGGGAGACTGCAAATGAGTAACACCTTAATGTCTTGCCTGCCAATCACAGACAAGATGAATTGCATTACTTAAAGTGATAAGGAAGTTTAGGGTGGGCTTTGGGCAAAATAAAGCTATATAAACAAAGGTGCAGTAAAAAGGTAAACTATTTTTAGTACATTCTGACTTTCTCTGTTCTTAATATAATTTTAGTAGGTTTCGACATTTTGATATGTATGATTCACTCCAGTGATAATATATCCACTTTATGCGCTTTTTTTATTGGTTTGCTATTTGATCTTTTACAAACACCAACTCACTCACATAAATTCTCCTCTGACATGCATCCTTTCTCCTCTTACATGTGTTTTATGACATGTAAACCTTTTGAAGATCAGACCTTTAATGTTTAAAACGATTTGGGACCACCAAAAAATGGCTAAATAAATAAATAAAAAATAATAGAAGCCAGTCCTTGTGCACAAAGCGTGCTACTACATTTGTAAGTCACATTTGACTCACAGATATTGGCACAGATATATCAGCTCACGGCCAATACCCCCCAACTTGTCAATCAGCACCCTCTCATGTTACACAGAGGGCTAGTAGAGCAATGACACACAATTTCTTAGTGCCCCTCTGTGCTACTAAACAAATTAAACCAATAAAAAAAGCCTTTTTGATCATCATGTACCGACAGGTAAATACCATCTCTAAACAAACACCTCCTCATTCTTTCATTAGTGACGTTTTCCAGCAGAGCTTGCTGCCATCTTTGCACAATGAAAATGTCTTTATAGAGCTACTGTATTTATGAACGATTGTCTACATCTTGTCCAACTGATTAATTATCAGAATGAACCATTTTGGAGTAAACTCAGGTATGCATACAGGTATCTTTCACAGTTGGTATTAACCACATCCCAAAACTATGAAATCTAAATTTGAAGCAATCATCTACAGTACCTGATTATGCAATCTGTCACTGATTGTGTCAGCTCTTAAAGACAAAGACTGCATGTCTAACAGGTACCTCACCTCTTATTTTCTGAACCCATTTGCTTCTATATTTAATATTTATCAAATGATGTTCAATGGTTTAAATTAAAATGTTTCCATTTTCTTAACTCATTTTAATTTGCCTCTTTATACTCTCCCACAGCATTATAGTGTAGAAATAAAATTTTTACTCACAGCCAGATGTAAAAAACTTAATTAAACCCCAAAATGTATATCTGCTTGTTTAACACTCTCTGGCAACAACCATCAAGAAGTTTGAGGATCGGCAATGCATTCTTAAACACAATTATGATTGCTAAATCAAATAAGATGCACCATGGACCACTGTGCTTAGCAGAGGGGGTATTATTCAGCAACACTGGAGGTTACGAGCATGAACTGCCTGTTTAAAATCAAAGCATCTCAAAAAGATTTCAGACTGGACTTAAGCTAGATCACTTCTAAACCTTTACTTTGATTGGGTTGCATTTAAAGAGGGAATGCTTGTTTTGTCAAACGCCATAATCATGTGTCCATGTATCAGAATCAGAATCAGAATCAGAATCGGGTTTATTGCCATTGTTAGTGAAGAAGTTCACAACTAGGAATTTTTTTGTGGTACAGTCGTGAGTGCAACATGAAACATATATGAAATAGTAAATAAAATTATAAAAATCTCTGGGGTATAAGAAGGGTATAAGGCATGCAAAAAATATACTTAATATATACACTTAAGATAAAAAATATGGATAAATATAAAAGTAAAATGTACAAGGTAGTGCAAATAGAGCAGTGTGCAATACAGCAGTGTGAATGGCATGGGCAGGTTATGGAGTCTGGACATATAGTGTTTATGATTCTTATGGCAGAGGGGAGCTGAAGCTTGCTTTTATGGCGGGAGGTTCTGGCCGTATGGACCGTAGCCTCCCCCCTGAGGGGAGAGGGGTTCAAACAGTCTGGTCCAGGGTGAGAAGGGTGCGGCTGTGATGCGACCTGCACGCCCTCCTGGTCCTGGAGACATACAGGTCCTGGAGTGATGGCAGCTTACAGCCGATCACCTTCTCAGCAGAGCGCACAATGCGCTGCAGTTCGTATCTGTCCCTGGCGGTGGCGCCAGCGTACCACACGGTGATGGAGGAGGTGAGGGATGGACTCAATGATGGAGGTGTAAAACTGCACCAACATCCGGGTTGGCAGTTTAAGTTTCCTCAGCTGCCACAGAAAGAACATCCTCTGCTGGGCCTTCTGACGAGGGAGCTGATGGTCGGCTCCCACTTGAGGTCCTGGGTGATGGTGGTGCCCAGGAAGCGGAAGGACTCCACGTTGGAGATGGGGGTAGGGCTGTCTGTGAGGGCAAGCAGAGGACGGTGGGGCTGTGACCTTTCTGAAGTCCACGATCATCTCCACTGTCTTTTGGGTGTTCAGATCCAGGTTGTTGCTGCTGCACCAGGACACCAGCCAGTCCACCTCCCTCCGGTAGGCAGACTCATCACCGTCCGAGATGAGCCCGGATGGTGGTGCAGGTGTCAAGTCCGGGCAAACTTGATCAGTTTCACGGACTGATGGCTAGAGGTGCAGCAGTTGGTGTACAGGGAAAGCCAGAGGAGAAAGGACACAGCCCTGGGGATCCGGGTGTTGATGGTCCGTGGTGTCCGGTGACAGTTGTTCCCAGCCGCATCGCGTGCTGTCTCCGGTCCGTCAGGAAGTCAGTAATCCACCTGCAGAGGGAGCTGGGCACGCTTGAGCTGGTACAGCTTGTCCTGGAGCAGACCGGGGAGGATGGAGTTGAAGGCAGAGCTGAAGTCCACGAACAGGATCCTGGCGTAGGTTCCTGGGGAGTCCAGATGCTGCAGGATGAAGTGGAGGGGCCAGGTTGACTGCGTCGTCTACGGACCTGTTGGCTCTGTAGGCGAACTGCAGCGGGTCCAGGAGGGGGGCGGTGATGGATTTTAGGTGTTGCAGAACCAATCGCTCAAAGGACTTCATGATGACCACAGACGTCAGCGCCACTGGCCTGTAGTCATTTAGTCCTGTGATCCTTGGTTTCTTCCGGGACAGGAACAATGGTGGAGGATTTGAAGCAGCCCGGCACATGGCATGACTCCAAGGAGATGTTAAAAATGTCCGTGAAGACAGGAGACAGTTCGCTGGCACAGTGTTTCAGGGTGGAGGGAGAAACGCCGTCAGGGCCAGCAGCTTTACGGGTGTTCAGCTTCAGAAACTGTCTGTGCACGTCCTGCTCCAGGATGCAGAGGGCAGGGGGGGACAAGGGGTGGATTGAGGGGGCCTTTGATGGAGTGGCCTCAATTGTGTTGGGGGAGGAGGGGGTGGCTGGAGAGACCAGAGAGGTGCTAACGGCTCTGGGACAGTCGAAACGGCAGTAGTGTGTATTCAGTCTTTCACACAGTGCCCGGTCATTCAGGCCCCGTCCACACGAAGTCAAAGCAAACACTAAACGCTGATATTTTCCAAAACGTTTGCCGTAAAGACGGAGGCGTAAAATAAATGTGTGTGAGCGTCCACACGTAATGCATGAAAACGCTGCAAAATGTATGCCAGGCCTGTAAGTGGCCAAAGCAAAAATAAGCGACTTACGGAAATGTAGGGCATGCGCACTAATATTTATACATGGTGGCCCTGCTGGTCTATTTTCGTGGTTAAGTCAAATTCAGGTGCTGAACTATGTGGTCGCGATATTGCTCTGTTCTTCCTGGAGATATTCCAGAAGAAGAAGATTCTGTTGTAAGTCTGACCAGCCCGACAGCAGGGTGAGTAGCATTAGCAGCAACGGGCGGCCATTGTTGTTGTGATGTGTCGCGCTATGCGTGTTTAGGAGAGGCGACGCTATGACGCATGCGCAAAAAAATGCGGTTAGGTGTAAAGATGGAAACCCCAAAACGGCGTTTCAGAATCTTCCCACTCTGAAGGGTGAATAAAAATGATCGATTTACAGACCTCCGAAACGCCGCTTCGTGGTGGATGAGAGGCTGGTTTGGGAGAAAATTTGTGCGCTTAGGCCAGGGTTCGTCTAGTAGTGGACGGAGAGGGCCTCAGAGTCCTCGGGGGGCTTTGTGGGCTTGTAGTTGGTAATAGCCCTGAGGCCCCTCCACACTGTGGCAGAGTCGTTGGCAGAGAACTGCTGCTGGAGGTGATTTGCATACACAGATTTAGCCTTCCTCATCTCCCTGCTAAACCTGTATTTCACCTCTTTGTAGCTGTCTCTGTCCCCGCTCTTGCGTGCTGCCTCCTTCTCTCGTCGAATCTGGCCGAGCTTAGGTGTGAACCAGGGCTTGTCGTTTGCATAACGCACCCTGGTGCGCGTTGGTAGGATGCGCTCCTCATTGTACTGTATGTATGAGGTCACAACGTCAGTGTACTCGTCCAGATTATCTGTAGCAGCCCTGAACACCTCCCAGTCTGTGGTTTCCAGACACGTGCGGAGCTCCTCCACAGCCTCACTGGTCCAGATCTTAGTTGTGCTAACTACAGGCTTAGCTAGCTTCAGTTTTTGTCTATATGTGGGTATGAGATGGACCATCACGTGATCTGATAGTCCGAGGGCGGCACGGGGGACGGCGCGATAGGCGTTGTTTGCTGTTGTGTAACAGTGATCCAAAGTGTTCTGTTCTCTGGTGGGGCATTTAATAAACTGTCTGTATTTGGGTAGTTCCTGGCTCAGATTTACTTTGTTAAAGTCACCAAACACAATAACAAGAGAGTCAGGAAAAGTCCGCTCCACATGTAAGACATGGTCCGACAGCGCGCGCTGAGCCTCACGTGTGTCAGCGGCGGGTGGGATGTATACAGCTGCCAGGATGAATTAAACAAACTCACGCGGAGAATAAAATGGTTTACAGTTAATGAAGAGATATTCCAGAGAAGGAGAGCAGTGTTGTGAGATCACCGTCACATCGGTGCTCCAGCTGTTGTTGATGTAGAAGCAGACTCCGCCGCCTTTTGTTTTTCCGGAGAGCTCCGCGCTGCGATCCGCACTGATGAATGGAGATTCTTTAAGAATACAGAAACACACTAAAGGACTTAAACATCCTTAAGATGTACAGGCTGACCCTTCTTGTTGACAGTTCCCCAGTTGTGTCTCTAGTTAAGTCTGTTGTCCAGGTGAACACCATGGTATTTATACTCCACTTCCAATTATCCTTCAATGATGTTAATAGTTTTCAACTTTGTGTTTCTTCTGAAATATACCATTTTATCCCTTGTTTTGATCACATTAAGGAATAGATGTGCATTTCCTCAACATGCCACAAAGCTGTCCACCAGCTACCTGCCTTCGGCTTCTTGCCAATCTCTAATGCACCCAACAACTACAGGGTCATTCATGTATTTCGGCAGACAACATGACTCTGTCTTGTGCTGAAAGTCAGAGGTGAATGGAGTAAAAAGAAAAGGTGTGTGAAATGTCCACTGTGGCTGTACCGATAAAAGGCCCTGTACTGCTTTTCACACTGTATATTGTGTTGGAAAGATGTAGTTTTATTCAAATTAATTACTTATTGACTGTGCATATGGAGGATTCCAGGCATTTTAAGTGTATGCTACTAACTTTAATGTGACGGGTTAATTCTGTAGTACCTTCCAATAAGCCACTGAGAGTATTTCTCACCAAGGAGTGTATTCTCCAAAAGTTGTATTCTTGATTACTCACACACAACCCTATCATAGTAAATTACCAGTTAACAACTAGGTAAAGTTAGAAGCATGATCGGGGCTTTTAGCTAGCAGGAGTTTTGGCCTATGAACTCTCGTGAATTGCTGTATCTGTTTTCTGAGTCTCTAATTTGTCATTTATAAATATTCACCTCAACCAGATATTGCTTTATGCATTCTACTGTAGCTCTATGTATTCTACTGTAGCTCTATGTATTCTACTATAGGTTTTTTTGGGTGAGATTTCCTTGCGAATAATCTAATTTTGATCAAATGGCCTCAAATAGCTTTTGTTGTGAAACACATTCTGTCTGAGCGATTTTTCTTCTGATATGACAGAAACCAGGACTAGATGTATCTATAAAGTTTGAACTAATCTATCTTTGCCAAAAAAAAAGCCTAATCAGACAGTATTCAAACATTACCAGCATGGAATAAGTAAACTTATTTGGTATGATAGTTTTTTAGCCTTGATAAGTTGAATACAAGAAATGTGTTTTGGATTTTCTATATTGAAATTAGTTCAATCATCCAGTCCAATGTTAAGGTATTCTATCACTTTCTAAATGAACTAAAAAAGGAAACCTTTCATTTGCTGAGGTCTCTTACACAATTTTGGCTTGTTCTCAGTATTTAGAAATACATTTTTTTATACCCACAAACCTTTAGAAGAAGTGTGGAAACTTTGTAATATTTTGAAATCAGTCATGCAATAAAAAAGAAATGCAGTATACTGTATAATGGCAACATACAAACAGTTGTATCAGATGCTGGGTCACAGATCATCTAGCTGATCTAGAGGTGGCAAACACAGACCTGTTGGATCTAGAAGTGTTCCCAAGCCAGAACTGATATATAGTCCATTGAGTTTTCTTGCCAAGATGCCAGGGAAGCATTCTAATCAGATGCCTCATCACATCTGCTAAAAACTTTTTGATGAGAAGGAGCAGTGATCCTAGTCTAAGCTTCCTCAAATGACAGAGCACACTAATCCTATTTGTAAGGCTGAACCCAGTCAACCTACAGCGGGAACTTTGTTAAACTGCTGGTATCTCAGATCTACAACCTATCCTTATAACCATATCTTGTGATTATATGCTAAAGCTACGGATTAGAATATAGGTAGGTAGATGAGTAAAGCGAGGGCTTTGGTTTTTTAGCTCTGTCTTCACCAAAACAGACCATATTAGGGCCAACATTTCTGCATACAGTACAAGGGCCAGTCAACTATCCATTTATCACAATGACTCAACATCACACTTCAACATGAAACCAGGATTCTTAGGCCTTGTCTGCGCAAAAAGGAGAGTAGGGGTACCCTTAGATTTAAACAACTTTTATTGTCATTTGTATACACAGAATGTTAGTGATAAAGTTTCTTTCCAACATGTCCTTGCAATCTGCTGCTTTAGCAGAGAAACATGGTTTAGGTTTTAAAATACTTATACTGCAATTAGTATAAAACACAAATTCTCATTCTACAATGAGAACATTTAAAGTGAATACAGTATAGACCAAGAATATAGGGGAGACAAGAGAAAAAAAACAGCAATGACATTTCACACCGAGCATGTTTGCTCAATAATTTATTGCTACTCTTTTGGATCATTAAAAGTTCATGAACATAACTGTTTGAATGACTTTATTAAAGGTTATCTGATTAAGACTTGGCGGGCATGCAGCAAAGGGTCTTTGGTTTGTTACAATATACCTCACTTTTTACGAAGTGTCGGCTTCTTTGTTTATGCCATATATAAAGAGGGGGATTATAAATCTATGCCATGTAAAACCAGTATGTACTTAGTACATATTTTTTTCAGTTACTTGTTTGCTGGTTATTTGCATTCATCAACCGTTTAAAATCCAATGCTTGGACTTTCACATGCACAGCTTTAATTCTTTTTAAATTGGTTGGTTTATGCAAAATGAATAATTTATAAAAAAAAAAAAGAAAAAGTGTTGCAAAGGTGGTAGCCGGTGCCTTGAGGTTAATGAGCAACAATTAGGTAATGAATGACTGGTTTTTGTTGACCCTAGCTGAGATATTACCTATCTTTGTAGGAGTTAAGTCTTAGTGAAATAATAAACCACAACAAGACTGAGAGGTGAACCAGGAGCTTCAGAAACAGGGCATAATAACTCAGATCGGGGACTTATTTTCTGGTTGAGCAGACCTAGGGCACTCATGCAGCACTAATAAGGTTTGGGGCAGAACTTGCATCAAGGTAGCCTAATGTTGCAATATGAAAATAAAGAATATATGAGTCCCTGCTAGTTTTACGATGATTTTTGTAAAACACATCAGCTTCTTTCACCTCATCAGCTCTTTATTAAAAAGTTCAAGAATTAATCCCTAATTTTTAAAATGGCTAAACATTTGATTAGCCTTACAGAACATTTCATTTTAAAGAAGTATAAATTTAGCGTGGTGGTCAAAACCATGGAGAAGAAAACAAAAGCATTTGAGCATATGCCAGTTAGTAATTCACCATAAAGATGGTTTATAATTTTGTCAAATTTGAACCATCCATCCATCTTCCTCTTCTTATCGAAGGTGGGGCTGGTGTCTATCTTCAGCAGTCTATACAGTAAATACCCTGGTGAGGTCGCCAGTCTATTAAGGCAGAGACATACAATAATGTGCATACAATGACAGTTAAAGGCAATTTAGAGATGCCAATTAACCCAACAATCATGTTGGGGTTTTTTTGGACTGTGGGAAGAAGATGGAGTATACAGAGAAAACCCCTTACATGCATGAGGAGAAAATGCAAACTCCACTCAGAAAGACACTAGGATGGGAGTTGAATCCAGGACTTTCATGGTGCAAGGTAACAGTGGTACAAACCTTCCTTTTAAAGTGTAAATAAAACCAAACAAACTTAATTTACTAGATTGTGTCTTACTATTATCAATGATTGAATTACAAATGTAAAAAACTATAAACGTATAAAAGAAAAAAACGTGGCATTGTTTTTTTAATCTTTTGCCGAGGGCACTGCCATCTTTTAGTAATCCTGGTGATGTCACAGTGTTGGTTGGTTTTGAAGCTAACAGTTGAATTTCATCAATAATATCAGCTGTAAAACACTTAGGAAATGTGGTACGATTGAAATTGAAGCTGATAGGCCACTCGAACATCCAAATCCCATTGCATTTTCTTGTGAGCCAATTGGCAGTATAACTCGAACTGTTGTAAGTAGAGAAGAGGCCGTTGTGGAGATTAGATTTAAAACATTTATTGTGATTTTGTATACAAAAGGGAATTTAATTTAGTACAGCTTTCCAGACAGTTAATGAAAATTTCCATTCCATAAAGTGTAGCAGATTGTGTAAAGCAGAAGACTTTTTGAGTCCGGCAAGTTAAGTCCATTGGACAAATAGACACTATGTCAAGGATCAGAAGCATGAATCTTTTGTAATAACAGGGTGCGAAAACCCATTAAGCAAGTAAAGGAGTGACAGCTAAAGTTATGATGCTAGGTACTAAGTCATCATCTATGCCCCTAACTCCAAAATGAACATCCACTTAGTTCTCCGACTTTAGCCCTATGTGATTCTGTTATTAAACACACCTTTTTTAGCTCAAACAGCAGCCATCAGGATGAACCTGTCCCTTCAGCATGGGGTCCCTTAGCCAGTAATAATCACAACTAGTTTAAACAGTGATTCCCTGTTTCCATAGCAGGCAGTCTGGTTATCCTTGCTCCCCCTCACCATCCTGCGGGCTTTTTATCCAGAAGAGTGTTCGATTCAATGTCTCCCCTCGCACAGCCTGGCTACCTCCAAAAATGTCAATCTATCAGCATAGCAGTCTATGTGCAAACATTCTTAATGTACATAACTTATGTTACATGATATATTCTAAATCTTTTTGCTTTTAGTTTAAAAATAAAAAGGAATAATACAGAATTAAAAGAAAAAAATGAAAACGATCTAAATGGAAGACCTTTAGAAATAAAATATTAATATGATTTGTTGGTCTCTATTCAAAACCTGAGTGTTTAATTTAGTTTTTAGTGGTACAATTGCATAATCATGGTGTTATTATAATATGCTCAGAACGTTGGACCCAGAATTCAGGCAAGACAAACTGTGTGAAAATTCAAAGCGTTTATTCTAAAAATTAAAGGCGGATCTGCGGATCTGCAATAACTGCTATTGTGGTGGGCGCCGCCCATCACTGGAATTCTGGTATTAGAAAAATACAGACAAGAGATCAATTAGATATGGTGGGCGCCATCCAGAGAGAAACAGATGCTGCAGTCTAGGAGGGTAAGAATGAGTCCGAGCCGAGTCAGGGAAACCGATCAGAACAGGAAGGTTCAGAGGTCCAGGCATCCGTAGTCTGGTCAGGGATTCCGATCAGAACAGGAACAGGCTGGGTCAGGGTTCCAGGAGTCCAACAGAGAGTTCAGGCAGAGGGAACAGGCAAGCTCAGTAGTTGAGAGGCAGAACAGGGCAGGATATCAGGAAAACTATAGTGCACTAAAAACTTGCTCTCTCCACTGAGCTAAGACAGCAACAGGGGGCGCTTAGTGGATGAGAGGCAGAACATGATCAGGAAGACAGGAAACACTACAAAACACTAAAAACCTCACCAGTACCCCCCTAAGAACGAGAACATGAACTGTGGCATCAGCAATGATTTCCAACTAAAACTCAATGATCTGGCCCCGATAGCAGGGACTGAGCTGTATATAAAGAAGCAGGAGCAGGTGGATGAGCGGTAAATAGAAACCGGGCAGAGTTAGGCAGGTGAAGGAAATGAGAAATTAGTCCAGCTCTCAGAGCCATGATAATGATAATAAATGTAATAAATGCTTTTTGCATTCATTTTTTTTATATAAATTGCCACTAAATTGCCATAAATTGGCAAAATATTTATCTATCTATCTATCTATCTATCTATCTATCTATCTATCTATCTAT
>JAGKQL010004779.1:0-13249 GCA_018398635.1 Cyprinodon brontotheroides
AAGGCAATATCTAACGACTTTCCTGCTGAGATTAGAGAAGTTCTTATTTAATTCACATAAGCGTCATTTTAAGCAGCTAGATTAAAAGCCTAAAACTAGTCGTCTCATAAAGCATGCCAGCATCCTCCTCTTTAAAATCACCGTCTCCTATTAATTCACATTTTTTTATTTATATATACATGAGAGATTTGAGTGCTCCGTTTTATTCATTCGGCCTTGGAGCTCTGAGGCCAGGACAACATGTCTGAGAGAGAGAGGGGACTGTTATTAGGGAGTGCTCCAGGTTCTCGTAATATTTAGACTCTTATCTCCAAACACTTTTAGTTTTGACTCTGAAAAAGCCCTCAGCATCTCCACCTTTGGTTTTTATCAAACCATTGTTGAAAAAGAGAAGTTTGGATAAATTGGTCCTTCAAAACTACAGACCCATCTCAAACCTTACCTTCATCAATAAGATAATCGAAAAAGTTGTGTTTCAACAGTTAAATGCCTTCTGAATGATGACCAGCTGCTTTGATGTCAAATTTTCATGCCAACCACAGTACAGAGACTGCTCTAAAGGAGGTTTTCAATAACATCCGTATAAACTCACTTTGGAAGAACCACAGTGCTGGTATTATTGGACCTCAGTGCAGCGTTTGATATTGTTGATCAGTGGATTTAATTAGAGCGTCTGGAAAACTGGGTTGGCCTTTCTGCTACATCACTGGACTGGTTTAAATCCTACCTGAAGGACACAGACTTCAAAGCATAGACCAGAAAAATCACATGTGTGGTCCTTCATATCCAACACCTACATGCTCCCCTTGAGTCAGATTATAGCAAACAATGACATCAGCTACCATAACTATGCAGACGATAACTATGCTTTACATCACAATGTCACCAGGTGACTAAGAACCCATCAGAGTGTTGGTTAGATGCTTAGAACGGATAAATATGTGGATGCACCATAATTTTCTACAACCAAATAAAAACCAAACTGAGGTAATAATCTTTGGACCAAAGGAGGAGAGATCCAGAGTTAGCTTACAGCTTCAGCGACTACAGCTAGAAACCACTGATTATGGCTGAAATGTTGGTGACATGATGGACTCAGTAACTGCCTTTAAAAGCCTCTGAAGGTTCAGGTCTAAGTGTCGTCATAGATTTGCTTAAAAAGTCCATCAGACAGCTGATCCAAAACGCTGCTGCCCATGTTCTCACTAGAACTAAGAAAGTAGAGCACATCAGGTCGGTTCTGAAGTCCTTCCAGTGGCTCCCTGTAGCTCAGAGAATAGACTTTAAAATCCTTCTGTTAGTCTAGAAATCACTGAATAGATCAGAACCTCAATCCATAATAGATCTGTTGTCAGTGGATCAACCTCCCAGGCCGCTCAGGTCTTCTAGTTCAAGCCTACTCTGTTCACCCAGAACTAGAAGAACATGGAGAAGCAGCATTAAGTTCCTAAGCTCCACTGATCTGGAACAAAATCCCAGAACACTGGTTGACTGTTGCCTTTTTGTATTTCCGCTTCTTTTTCTGTCCGCCTCTGTCTCCATGAATCCCAGTCAACCTCAGCAGACGTTCAGGAAACGTAACAAAAGCTGGTCGAGCAAAACCACCTGAAAGGATTCATGAGGGGAAAACAGGATTTTGAAAATGCAAAAATGGACAGATCAAGCAAATTCAAGAAATGGGTGTCCAGGGCAAAAATGATAATACATAAACTTGGAACTAGTACTAAAAAAAAAAAAAGGTATGAAAAAGCTTAACAAGATCCCCTTTGTTGCTCTCTTATCTCAGCCAATGAGGAGATCTATGCAGCTGACAGGAAACAAGGATTTTAAACCTTTTACACTCTATTTACAGTTATTTTGTTTCTAATCCCCATTTTGATCACCTTTTTGAACATTTAAAAATCGTTGCATTTGTTAGATCTGGTTTCTCTACGGCTTTCCCCTAAAAAGCCAACTTGATGACATCATAAAATCTTAAAACTACCTGATAAAAACTGGTAGCAATGTGTATGATTTCAATGTTCAAAAATGCTTTTTTAAGATTTGTCATATATATGCTACTAATGAAGTTCAAAAAACAATTTAGAAATTAGAAATAGTTTAAAAAATGAAAATAAATGAAAGAAAAGAACAACATTCAGTAACTCTGTCAGAGTGTCTTAAGGTCACACTGTCGGTCCCAAGGCCAGATACAGTAAAAAGGGCGGGTTGATGGTAGAGCTAGCAATTCAACAACATAAAGAAGTTTTTAAGAAAATTTGATATTCTTGCTAAGCCTCTGTGCTACATACTTCGGCTAAAGTATAGAGGAAATAACACAAGTATGAGGAGGAGGAAATATTTTCTAATATTGAAATGCAGCTTGTTCACACAAATTTACTGCACTTCCTAAAGTGCTGATGATGTGCATTTAACTTGTGTATGTAGGAAAAATTGTGAGCTGTTAAATAATATTTATTTATAATGACATCCTGCAGACCCCTCTAAGATGCTTTATTGTTAAACCTGGTTAGTAATGCTCTTTTTCACCTGGACAAAATATACATCACTGTCTTAAATGTGTGAAATACAGGCTCTGACATAATCTGTCCAATTATTACTCATAGCTTCATGCTGCATCCTTAGGTATCAAGGCAATGTTGAAGATGGAGAAACTGCTGATGAGAGCTCTTGCAGGGATGGTCAATGTTAGCTTTATTCAATGATGATTATAAAATGAATGTATGTGCATATAGAACAATCAGAAGACCGCTCTGTCTTGTGATTCAGTCAGTGGAGCATCCTGTCTTATGACCTGATCAATTGTCCTGTCAGAACAATACTCTGTTTTGTAACCATGTGTTATGTTCTGTTAATAAATAAGGCACCGCAGGAGGGGGGTCGGAGAGAGAGGGTAGTGTGTTGGGTTGTAGCTCTTTCTCCCCTTCTGCAGAAGCTGTTGAAAACCCCTTACTGTGTGGACTCAGGTCTTCTTTTACGAACCTACATTTTTGAACCTAACAGTCAAGATGAGCTGATCTGAACAAACCTTGTGTCTCGAGTCCTTCCACAGTCTGATCCTCCACTTCACACTCAGAAGTATGGACCTTAAGTTTGTGGAGAAGAAGTTTGCGCAGTTAAAGAAGTCAAGTGTCCTGGTATAACATAATAGTTAATATGATTATATCGCCTTTTAGAAATGTTTACATTTAAAACCTCCTAAATGCAACAAAATAATTGGCGAAAAGTATCCTGGTGGTAGAGAAAGTCCCCGATGCACTATATAGAGCAGGGACTATATAGTGGGCTTTATAGTGAACTCGGTTAACGGACCGTTGGGACATATACTTTTCACTCCTCATTGGTCACGTGACTCCGCCTCCCCACGCAGTTCCTGCAGCTTCTTTGTTATTTGTGGCCACTGTCGGGTAGTGCCAGTCTATGGCGACAGCGTGCCGCTTTGACAACAACTCCCATAATGCTAAGTGAGGCGAGCCCTCCTCGCAAAGCATTCTGGAATATATGTCTGCTCGTCTACTGACCATGAATGATCACTACTTTTCAAGGTGCATTGTGGGAAATTTTAAGTCCACTACTTTTTCATCCACTAGACGTTTGACACTCATCTAAAGTAACGTAACCTCTATATAGTGCCCTATATAGGGATTAGGGTGGACATTTAGACACAGCTATAGTGATAATCTGTCCAAACGGTCAGTTACTCGAGTTCAATATATTGTCCTCGCTCTAGATAGTGATTGAGGGATTTGTGGTTTAGGGTGGACATTCAGACACAGCCTTCATTATAATTAGTGTTTCACCGATACAATACCAGTATAGGGCGGGGCCCCGATCCAGCACTAAAATGGTGGTATCGGTATTGGCGAGTAACAACAAATAGGGCACCAATACCATTTAGAGAGCCAAAAGGTTTATTCAACTATTGTCACCCATTCAGGTAGGCAATAAAAGTTCTACTGGATTCACTTTGTATTAATCTTTTTCCTGCTTCACAAAAGGTAGGCAGCAGCTTGATAAAGCCATGATGGCAATTATTTTACATCCAAGCAGTATGCAGTACTTCATATATACACACACATCAATTTCAAACAGATGGTATCGGCCAATACTGCAGAGCCAGGTATCGGGGCCAAAAAATGGCATTGGCGCAACACTAATTATAATCTCTTGTTCCAGTGGAGTGAAATAGGCACTTTCTGTTACCTTTTACCACTGATAATGGTTTTTCATACTTAGAGTTGATTCAACTAATCAGAGTTCCCAACTTGAGTTGAGGATTTGAATCTGAGTTTGGTGAACATGCTTATGGAAAAATATCCCAGGCTTTTTGTTTGCTCATTAATGTCACGTTTTCCTTTTCCACCATCACACTTATTTTTCAAATATTTCCATTTTTTCCCCCTACTTATGTCTGACAGTACCTACACCTCAGCAGGGCTGAAATAAACCAGTGGGAAGGGAGAATTCTTTTAAAATTGCCACAGATCATAGTGCTATGGACAAACATTGTGAATCAATTAACTGTAATGACTAAATTTGTCCAGAGGGTGGCGGTATTTAGTCTTAAATGATCCTCAGCAGCTGTGGAAAAAAAAAAAAACACACTCATGGGAAGAAGACCACACTAGTGCAATATTATATTTATTTCTTACAGTGACTTTTGGTTGCCATACAAGAAACCTTGAGGGGGGTGCTTTTACAGGAAAATTCTCTCTTTTCATTTCAGTAATTAGTCGACTCTAAGATGATTCAGTAGCACAAAATTACAGCAACATAGAAAACATGAACACAAGTCTTTAGCACAAATTACCAAAAACATCTTAGCCTCTATGAAGACTTAAAGAATAAAAATCTATTCATGGAAAACTAAAGGAAGAGAAACTAAAGTTACCCGAATGTTTGACGATGATGGAAGTGGGAGCAGTGTTTTTAGGGGGGGTGATGGTGGGTGAGTGAAGATTCCTACTAAATCTACTCTGCTCTACATTTCCACAGAGAAACCTGCTGATCTTTTCTGGCAGATTTATTTCCTGCAGGACAAGTTTCCAAATGTACACATGAGAGCGCTCTACTTAGGCAGATGGTGTTTGTCAGAAAACACTTGATTGGCCAAAATATCTTAAATCTACTGCAGCAGAGTGTTTTCTACTTTAGGCAACAAGTCATTAATACACTAATGAAGTGACGGCATCAAGAGAAAAAGTATAAAATAAAACACAACCAAGGAGATTCATTCAGAATAAATATTGCTTCTTACATAACCCATAAATCTAATAATAATAATAATAATAATAATAATAATCCACATTTTGATCTACGTATATATTATTTCTGTTTTTGGCAATCCATACATCTGTGTTGAACAGTATTTGTTCAGATAGCCTCTATAAAATTTCATAGAACTCTATACAAATCTTTAAAAATACTGTGCTTTTCTACCGCCTCCAGCACGCTGCTGTGAGTTTGAAAACAGGATTATAGCAGCATTGTCCCACGCCAGCCACCGTACGGCTGATGTTCACAGAACACACGGGTTGTGGATGTCTGTCTCCTGAAGAAGCTGGGTGAAATGGAGCCAATGGAAGGCGGGCGGGGGGGCGGGGGCATGCTTGGATCCACTACAATGGAGGAGGGGAGCAGTGAGCTTTTTAAGGCATCCTCTGCAGGATGATGTGTGTTTGTGTGTGTGGGAGGGGCAAAGGATCATTAAGGAAATATAGATCTACCCTCATAGACTTCCTTTTAACCCTGTAAGCTTTATGATCGATCTATACACAGAACCCAATAAATATTTCCATCCTGTTAAACACTCTTATATACACGCCTCAGCACACGATGCGCCTCACAGACACAGCAGGCTTCAGCTTCTTAGAGATGATTAAACTGCAGCCCAGTTATAGTCTGTTAACTTCCAACCTCTCATGGTGAACAACAGCGCCTCCCTCAGGCCGATTCCTAAATTTTAAAAGTCTCATTGATTGATTTACAGAAAAATAACTAAAAAAAACTACTCGCAGAACATTTTAAAGCCTTTCACATATGAGAAAGACTTCCTGCTCTGGTTCCGCCTCCATCTTTACTCAAACCAAACACAAACCAGACTGTTACTCCTTTTGGCTCCAGCTGGTCACTCATTCATCTTCAATCTGACATCAGTGCACAAATATTTCGTGAAATAAAAATATTCCTTTTATGTTCTTACGTGTTTCTCTAAGTGCTTAAATGTTTTATCATATTAGGGTGAACTATTTCAATCGGTTGAAAGCTGATAAAGTGTCCAAGAGAACAGGATTCAAAAACAACCGTGAACAGATAAACATTTTGGGAAACACAGACATTGGTCTCTTATAGCTGACAAAACTGTTTTTGTTTTTAAGGTGCATTATTGATAAAGTTTTAACAGTAAATAGTAGATTAAAAAAAGCGGTCGCAAAGAGTTGCTGCTCAACTACATTTACTTCTGCTTTGGTTATAGACTATTTTTTATTTTTAGGGTCGCAAAAGCATTTCTTAAAATTCTTCAGACATTACAAAGAGACACAGGGTTCACTTTTTAGAACTAAATTAGTTAATTTGTTTTTGGGAAAAGCAATAATGGCACCCAGTGCAATAACTATACATATAAATATCAGTCTCTATAAATACCCATGCAAACACCCTGTGCAATAACCCTGTATTTCACACCAAAAAAACTCAAAAAACTGTATATATCTGTGTATATCCCATGCACCTTTTTCTTCCTTAAGCACATTGTTCTCCTTTGACTATCTTAGCTGATGCAACCAGTAAATTTCTGTACTGTGAGATCAATACACACACACGTGTATATACGGTGATGACATATATATATTTATATATATATGCTCACACGCGTATATATGTATGTATGTGTATATATATATATATATCATATATATATATATATATATATATATATATATATATATATATATATATATACATGTGTGCATATATATATATATTATATATATTTACACACACGTATATATATGTACTGATGAGCATATATATATATATAACTTATACTACACATACACATAAATACAGTTATATGATATATATATATGCCGTTATTTATATATATATATATATATGAATATATACTGATATATATTGTTGCCAAATTTTAAATAGGTAATGTATGTGTATATATATATATATATATATATATATATATATATATATATATATATATATATATATATATATACACATACCTATACCCAGCCGCACCGCCATTATGTAAATATTGGCTTATGCCTATATATATATATATATATATATATATCTCTATATACCTATACGTATATATATCTGTCTATTCAATACTTTAGAAAATCTTTCTAAAAGGCGTGAACTTAGTTTCATTACTTAGTGATATCTGGAGGGTTGATCATATAACTCGTATAATTCAGGGAAAAATGTTTTCATCGTACAAACAGAGCAGTGTGGATCCGACCAAAAAAACAATAACAAAGAAAAAAACCTTCTCTTTCAAATCATTAAAAACATTTGAGCAAAAAACTTTTTTTAATTTTTACATTTACATAAAATTTTTACATAAAATTTTTTTTTCTAATTTATGTTTTAATTTTTTTTTCTAATTTATGTGTTTCCATCAAGCAATCCGTTTTCATTGGATGGTCGACGGAAACCCGGCTATTGTCGGCTATAACAAACTATTAACACCAATCTGTGTTTTTCCCAAAATATTCTCTGTAACATTTCAACCTGAGCTGAACTACGACCTTTGCACAGGTGTGCGACACGTTGGCGTCACCGTGGGCTCACAGTGTGTGCTGACGTGCAACTGGTGAGGTGGAACAGGATCCAACAGAGTGAGGCACAAAAGGAATGGTTCTACTTCTGCTAAACTCTGGCCTACATGGCAGAACTATGAAAATAGCTAAACGGATTTTTGGGTCAAACAGTAACACACAGACGCAAACACACACACACGCACCCACACACACACACACACACGCACAGCGCTGGAAGGACAAGTGAAGCTTGAACAAGGACGTCTTCTGGGCATTCTTCAAGGTCCAACCTTCCTCATGTCCTCACCTTGGTTTCCCTTACATCTCCACGTGGATCTCATTCCTCCACACTCTTTCAGGAGAAAGAGAGCCATCAATGTGTGTGTGCATATCTGTGTCTGTGTGTGTGTCTCCACATGCATGACCTCTATGTGGAAAGGTGACATGGTTGCTTTAAATGTCTCGGCTGATGCTCTAAGTTTGACACAAATAGGTGAAAAGCAACAGAAAAAGGAGTCTATCTGAAAATGTTCCTCTACAGCCGCAGATGCGCCCGGAAATATAACTCCGTTAGGACTCTAGTGAAGAAATATTCTCTGAACAAATTCTAGCAAAGATAGAAAAGGAGCAACGACCAGCTCAGCTGGTTCTTCACGCACCCGTCCAGGTGTACGGATAGGTCTCAGTATTCCAAAGCGAGGCGGAAAAGCAAGAGTCTGTGAAATAAACCTCCAGATGAGTAACCTTTGATACTTCCAGAGTTTAAAATATTCCAGTAACTCGCAGACGTCCTGTGACGGCTGTTTCTCTTTACTCCCCCTGCAGTTCCTCCACGCCCCGGACGCCCAGGCTGGGGGGGGGCGGGCGGAGGTTGGATAAGCCGAAGCGCTGAGATGAGGGCGACGATGCAGGATGAGAGGACAAAAACAGCAAGAGGCAGCTTCAGCTTGGATGAAACTTCTATCCTTCCACATCTGATGAAGAGATCAGCTAGCGGGACCGGAAACATCTCCCTCTCCTCAGGCTGACTGCTCGCGTCGCCCCCTGTCTCCTGGGAGGTTTATCTGTCCTGCAGCAGCTTCAGGGCCCTCTCTATGTTCATGCGGTGGCCCACCCTGGTCACGCCCAGGTCAATCAGGTCCTCCTTCTGCAGCGACGGCAGGTGGGCGCCCTCGATCTCATTGTCCAGGAAGGCGTCTTTGTGCTCCCCCAGGTTCAGGCTCTCCAGCCAGTCGGCTACGTCGTGTTTGCTCCACAGCTCCATAGGCTTGGAGGCGAAGGGTTTTCCAGATGCCGCCACCGCCTGCATCAGCGTGAGCGGCGACGGAGAGCGCGAGCTCCCGCTGCCGCCGCACGATGAGCTCAGGCTGTAGCCGCCGCCACTGCCCATAGGGGGCGTGGGCAGGCCGAAGACGTCGGTGAGGGTGGGCGACACGGAGGGGGGCAGCGAGGAGCAGGGGGTGAGGGAGGAGGCGGAGTCCGGCGGGCTGCAGGGATTCCCCTGGGATGGAAGGCTGCTGGGAGGCGTGGAGGTGAGAGCACCTGCAGCGACGTTGTTACGCATTCCTGAGTCGTCTGTCGGGGGTCTGGGGGGAGGCGAGAGGAGAAAGGAGGTTAGTCAGCATCACTGAGCTGCTGAACTGAAGAGTTTACAGCTTAAAAGCTCACAGATTTACAATAAAATAATTTTAAAGAGGAAACTAAAGACCTTATTTCTACATTTAGTCTTTAGACTGAATTTCGTCTGGTTCTAACAGCCTTATGCTGATGATTGATGAGGAAATGAAACACAGCATCATATCTGAGCTTCAGTGGATGTAAATAATCCTCTGATCTGTTTTATGCTCTAAATGAACACCAGGTGGCACTACAGACCAGCCTGGAGGGGAAAGCCAGTGATGTAAAGTTGCTGGTGAAGCTTCTCAGTCATCCAGGTCATAGTCATTCCAAAAACCACTGGACTTTGTTTCCAAATCCCTCCTGGATGGAAAGCGAAACGACTTCAAACTTTGAAACAAAGTCCAGTGGATTGTTTTTAATTTAATTGTTTTTATGTGAAGTTATTTTTCTAGTATTGAAGGGATTGAAATATTTGTAGTATCACTACAGACCAACAGCACTGAGGCTGATCATCCATCAAGCTGCTTCATGTCTGCATCCTCAGCAGCTGATGATGCTACAATTCAAAAACAAGATTAAAGACCTGAACTATGAGAACAGACCTGAAACACTTTCACTTTCACTCTGCGCAGGAAGGCTAACAAAGCCGACTCCCCCTCACTATTTACTTCTCTCATCATCGCTGTGAACAACCTGGACTCTCAGAGGAGTCTTTTCTAAACACCTGACTTTCCTGAGGCACAAAGAAAGATAAAAGCTCTGACATAGTTAAACTCAAAGCTGCAGTTAGTAAACAACTGCTTTTAAATCATTAAGGTTCGACTAAAAGCTCCTCAAAGATCCTGTTTTGGGTGAAGATGCTGGGTTTGACTGGAAACCTCAGTCCGCTGGTCTGTGCGACCTCAGGGTTCTTGATACAGTCTGCAACCTTCATTATGCCTTCAGAGACGGCGTCCAACTGACAGAGCGATGAGGCAGATCGGCTGAAACCTGAACTAAGACTGATGCAAGTTCATTTAAAGAATCTGATTACTAGCAAATAATTTATTCCTCTGAAATAAACCAATGAGCTGTTTAGCAGCACAAAGTTTCCTTAAGGGCAATGAAGACTTGGTTTAGCTACAGCGCCATCTACTGTTACAGTATCGTCCTAAAAACATAAAGAGGGTATTTTGTTGCAGCAGCATAAGGTCACACTGAAAAGAAAAAGTGAAAATTTGATTATACATTCTCTGGATAATAAAAAATAAAAGCAAAAAACAATTACAAAAATAACCAGGCAGGAACAGGTACAGACTGACCATCGGAATCATAGACAGGTTTCAGATATTACAGGCTAACAATGGAACCAAATGACCCACTCATTGGTTACCATTTGCATGTTTCCAAGCAATACAAGGCCTTGTCTATATAAAGACTCAAACTCACCGCAGATCCAGACATTTGAATTAAGAAAGCTTCCTGGAGAGGTGGCGAAAAGTTTTTTTTTTTTTTTTTTAACCTTTACGGAAGAACGGGTACAGTATCTGTGTTACATGAAGTGTTTGGGATTCCTTGTATCCAGTACTTCTATACTAAATTGTCCAATATCTGCAATCACAGCGTCTTTTCCTGTACGGACAGTTATTAATATCCATCCAGCATCTGTGAGAGACCGAGCCTCCATAACAACATCATCTACCCAACAACCATCGCAAAAACAAACATAGGAGCGTTGGGCCTCTCCAATAAGCCTCCAATGATAACCTCAGGCTGGTCTGCTGTGAAACAACAGATGGAAGAGCATCTCATGTCCACTGTTCAGCACGGTGGGGGCTCTGTAATGCTGTGGCCCTTGCCAATGACTGGATGAACTCAAATTTAGGTGAAGATGGTTTTAATAAGCGCTGGGCCGCCTTTGTCGCTCATGCAGCCATGTTTTCTAAGGGTCGCAGGAGGAACCCCAGGCCTGGCTCCAGCCCATCATGAGGGCTTTTGGAACCGCTCTTTGATCACGACCTTATAGGGGCATTTAAACCCCCGACACCAAATTCACTGATAGGATCTAAGCACAGTAACCCATTGACCACGTTAAAGGAATAGTACACACAAAACATGATTAGCCTTCATTTTCTACTCACTGCCCTATGCTGAACAATACTCTGGAGTACTTTTTGATATCTCAAATGCATCTGGAGATCTGGGAGTGCTTCTTGCTGTCTGCTGACATTCAAATAATGGAGGTCTATGGCTGAGGCAGAAAGGTCCATAAAAGTGTACACAAAAACGTGTCAATATTCCTCCATACCTGCTCGTCCAATGTATTTCCAAGTGTCCTGAGTGGGTAGCATCCATAATTTACTCGAAACGAAGTCATTTAGAATGTTTTTAGAGCATAAACAGTAGTGTATAGGATTTCCTAAAAGCGCCGATTTCGCGCTGATTCACACTTCTGATGAAACCGCTGACAGACCAAACCAGATGAAAGTGCGCATTCAGCGCCTGCTCTGCCCGATAATGCAAGCGTAGAAGAAGAAATGTGCTGTTTACCTGTGCAAAGAAAGAAACAACGAAAGAAAATGTCTGAGGACTTCAGTGTTGAGGAAGAGCATGAGTTCTTGTGCGAGCTGAATGCGCACTTTAATCTGGTTTGGTCTGCTGCGTTTTCCGTAGACTCGTGAAACTCGCGAAGAGCGCGCTTCCAGGAAATCCTATACACCACTGAAATATGCTCTCTAAAAACATTCTAAATGACTTGCTTTCGCTTCAGTAAATTATGGACGCTACCCACTCAGGACACTTTGGAATACATTGGACGAGCGTATGGAGGAATATTGACACGCTTTTTGTGGACTTTTATGGACCTTTTCTGCGGCTTCATAGACCTCCATTATTTGAATGTCAGCAGACAGCAAGAAGCCTCCCAGATCTCCAGATGCATTTGAGATATCAAAAAGTACTCCAGAGTGTTGTTCAGCATGTGGGGTGAGTAGAAAAATGAAGGCTAATCATGTTTTGGGTGTACTATTCCTTTAAGGTGGCGGTTTACTTAGGAAAGATCAGCTCCTCTAAGGCTAAGGTCATGGTTTCTGACTGCAAAAAAGGTGGTTGTCCTCTTTAAGTAGGAGCAAAATTCCTGCCTTAAGTAGGAGCTCAAGTATCTTGTTTTTTTTCCAGGAGTGAGGGCATAATGAAGCAGGAGATCGTCAGACGGATTGGTAGGTAATAGGGGTGGAACGGTTCACAAAATCCACGGTTCGGTTCGGTTCACGGTTTACGCGTGGTCACGGTTTTCGGTTCTGTTCGGTATATGTTGATTGTTAGGAAAATCTCAAAACTGACATGTTGGTCATGTTGCTGTGCCCACATAAACAAAGCGTGTTGCACAATGCTTGCACACTGTTGCACAATTATCCACAACTTTCTTTTCGGCCGCCATCGTAGGGTCACTCTAAATGCAAAGTGGTCCCATACAGCAGACCTATAAAGTGCTGCTGGCGTCTTCCAACTCCTGTTCTTCCCACTCACCATACCCACACAATTCTCCACAACAACTGATTTTTTTCTGCTACACCCGCTACGCTGCTTCGCTTCTTCTTGTTTACTACTGGTGGTGGTTGGCTTTGGTCGCAGTACCGCCACCTTCGTTGAGTGTAAACGCTTCCTCTATGAGAAAAAGGAGCAGCGCATGAACCGAACGAAACACACGCGAACCGAACGGTTTCCATAAACGGTTCCATCCCTACTGTGTATGAATAATGATTCTGTATACTGTTTATATCCCAAGCACCTTTCTCTTCCTTTGGCGCCTTCTTCTTCTCATTTGACCATTTGAGCTGATGTAATGAGTACATGTTTCCACTGTCAGA
>JAGKQL010004780.1:0-10035 GCA_018398635.1 Cyprinodon brontotheroides
CCTTCTCCAGCGGCCGTAGAACCTTCTCCACTGGTTATAGAACCTTCTCCAGCGGCCGTAGAACCTTCTCCACTGGTTAGCGGCTGTAGAACCTTCTACAGCGGCCGTAGAACCTTCTCCAGCGGCCTTAGAACCTTCTCCAGCGGCAGTAGAACCTTTTCCACTGGTTATAGAACCTTCTCCAGCGGCCGTAGAACCTTCTCCAGCGGCAGTAGAACCTTCTCCAGCGGCCGTAGAACCTTCTCCAGCGGTTGTAGAACCTTCCCTAGCGGCCGTAGAACCTTCTCCACTGGTTATAGAACCTTCCCTAGCGGCAGTAGAACCTTCTCCAGCGGTTGTAGAACCTTCCCTAGCGGCAGTAGAACCTTCTCCAGCGGCAGTAGAACCTTCCCAGCGGCCTTAGAACCTTCTCCAGCGGCAGTAGAACCTTTCTCCAGCAGTTGTAGAACCTTCCCTAGCGGCTGTAGAACCTTCCCAGCGGCCTTAGAACCTTCTCCAGCGGCAGTAGAACCTTTTCCAGCGGTTGTAGAACCTTCTCCAGCGGTTATAGAACCTTCTCCAGCATTCGGTGTTTAGATTTTCTGAGCCACTCTGAACCAGGTCTCAGCTGATTGGACTACAGAGAAACAAGTGAGTCTTGTGGTTGAATTATTCACTGTCACCAGGTTTTGTGGCTGCAAAGGAAGCCCAGATCATCACTCCTCCACCTCCATGGTTTGTGTTACTCTTTTTTACGCTCCTTCCACCCCTCCTGCCCCGACCTTTGACCTGGGATCTGCTGGAGCTCTGGATTTGCTGAGATGTCTCCTCCATGGGTTTCCTTGGTGAATGATTCCTCTCTGCGGAATGATGAGTGTGAATTTTGGGAACTTTCCTTTGCAATCCTTCCCAGTTGAGTTTTCTACCAGTGTCTCAGCTTCCTGGCATTGTGTTCCTGCAGCCCTGAACCCTGCAACGCCACAAACTGCCAGCATTCTTTGTTTTATGGAGACGCTGACAGCGATGATGAGCCCTTAACGAGGATCACTAGGATGCTACTTTCCCCCTTAGAAGCAGGAAGGTAGACCTTTCTTCACCCTTCCTCTGCATTTGGATTGACTCCTTGTTGAATACATTTCCTGTTTGGTTAATGGTTTCCTCATCTTACTGCACAATTCAACAACCTGTGAGTGTTTTTCTAAGTGAACCATAAAGCTTCCATGAGGTAACAAATGGACCCAAGCTTTACTCTATGGGTTCTGAAAGCAGTCATTGTCTGTATATTGAGTTTAAGAACATGCAGAAACATTGTTCCGGTCCTTTAAATGCTCGGTTTCAGTATTTGTTCTTTTTTGCCAAGGCCTGCTCTCCCCTATTGGTTTGCATGTGGTATTTATTCCAGTATCTGCACTGAATGAACTGTATTATCAACATGAATGTACATATGCTGTTAATTGAACATAAGCTCCGGTCGCTTGTTAGCGGGCGGGTTTTTTTCAGAGAGGGTTGGATCTTTTTTTACACCCCAGAAGCAGATCTGGTTCTGTAGGAAAAACAGGGAACTTTAGAAAAGAGAAAACGGACGATCAGATCTGCTGGGAATGAAAGCTCCCACTCCTCTGCCCCCCATGTTAAGGTGGCCTGCTGCTGCTGGGGTGAATGGATACAGGGACGGGTGAACAGGGCGTCTGACCACGGAGCACGCCGCCGCGTGGAGGAAACAGTTCCTGTTTATAATGTAGAGCGGAAAGAGACTCCAATAGTCCTTGTAAAATTGTACGAGTACATTGTCAAATATATGTCCAACAGAGACGACATTATTTTAAAAATTATGTTTGGAAGATTTTAGTTGTGTACATAAATATATATTACTTGTATTTTGTTTTTTGAAATGGCAGAAATATGAACAAAGTGGAAATATTTATTGCTCTAAAGACATAAAATCTGTTCATGTGGATGAAACCTGCTGCTTGTGTCGTCTTTATCAACCTTATCCAACAGTTTGGTTTTATTCCAAAGAACCGGTTCAAACCAGTTACCAGACAAACAGTTTTTATCTAATTACATCAACCTTATTATTCCAGATCCAAATTGTTCAGATTCTGATCCGGTCCAATTCAGTCTGTTACATTTTAATCTAGTCTGATTCTATTGGTTTCTAAAAACCTTTCCAAGTCATTTCTCAATCTGTGGATCCATCAGAGCAGACCTTCTCCAGACTGACAGCTGTCCCAGCATGCACTGCGGCAGCAGCAGCGTCCAGGTTAGCGCTCACAGAGCTCCAGAGGATTAAATTAAAAGTTCTATTTTCTGTTGCGGTGTTCAATAAAAGTACATTTTAAGATCATTTGAGGCGAACGTTATACTTTAAGCTTCACTTTATGGACCATTTACCGATTTAGTATGTAATATAAAAATAAGTTCTGATGTTGAGGCGGCTAACGTTAGCTCGTTTGCTGCGGCCAGGGCTAAAGCCTGATTTATACTTTGAAACCAGGTCGTCTGTGTAGGCGTCGTGAGCATGAACGCAGACGTCCCGGCTCCCTCCGCGAACACTCTGCTGCACCTCTCCCAAATTGTAGGTGACCTCAGACAGGAGGCCTCTGATTGGTCAAATCTACATCCACTTGCTGGCTTGTTCTGTTTGTTCTGACCGCCATGGTGAAAGCGACTGGTGAAGATGGAGCAGCTAGGCAAAGCTTGGAGGTGCGCGAGAATGCTGCGACACCTTTTTTCACCCTGGATCCCCCGCTCTTTTGGCCCTCATGTCCCTCCATTATTGCACAAAAAACTTCCCCCCACTTTGCAGACCACGCTTCAATATTGGGCAAAAATCAGAAATGTCTGCGTCAAGCTCACTGCGACACACTGCTGCTGGAGGATAACCAGCCTTTAACGCTAGCCCATCTGCATGACGCTAACTTTAGCTCTGGCCGCTGCAAACGGGCGAAGATTAGCCCATCTGTGACGGCCAGGGCTAATGTTAGCCAGCAGCCAAGGTCTGCAGCAGCAGCAAGGCTAGCAGCCAGGGCTTAGCCCGTCTGCAGCAGCCAGGGATAATGTTAGCCCGTTTGCAGCAGCCAGGGCTAACGTTAGCCCGTTAATGTTAGCCCGCCAGCAGCCAGGCATTCGTCTAGTTAGTTAGCCCGTCTGCAGCAGCCCGCCAGGGCTAACGTTAGCCCGTCTCTGCAGCAGCCAGGGATAATGTTAGCCCGTCTGCTGCAGCAGCCGGAGCTAACGTTAGCCCGTTTGCAGCAACCAGAGCTAACGTTAACCCGTCTGCAGCAACCAGGGCTAACGTTAATGCGTTTGCTGCAACCAGGAGCTAGCGTTAGCCCGTCTGCAGCAACCAGGGATAATGTTAGCCCGTTTGCGGCAGCCGGGGCTAACGTTAATACGGTCTGCAGCAGCCAGGAGCTAACGTTAACCCGATGCTACAGCAACCGTCTCTCTGCATAGCCGTTTGTGAAGTACCATTGGTTCTAAAGAGGAGGTTTGATTGTTTTAAATGCTAAAAATTCATTTGATTTTTGTTTATCTGACTGTATTCATTATTATGCCCTCATTAAATGAAAAAAGTCCTAATTTATTATTATCTAGAGACTATTAATAAAGGGAGGAGGTGAAAAGCAGCTCCTGACTAGCTTTTGAATGTGGTATTGATGTCATCGATACGCTGCTGTTCCAGTTGACCCAGGTTTATTCTGCTCCCGTTCTCCCAGAGTCCAGACTTTCCTGTGTTCTAGTCAAAGAACAGACTTTGTGAGAATACAAGTGCGTACTCGCGTTCTTGTGAATTGAGAAACTACCATGAATTCCCTCGAAATGATCAAACATGGCGTGAGCAGAGAGGAACCACACAATTTTACCTGAAAGGAACGTCCATCAGAGCCAGAACCTCGCTCCATATGAGGCAGCGTAGATGTTATGGATCCGAGGGATCCAGAAAAACATGTTAGTTCATCCTGAAGACTTCCCTCTAAATAAAATGCAAACTGCTTTGGTTAGTAACAGTCATCTAAACACATCTGAACATGTTGCAGGGGAGACGGAGCATCAGAGCCGCAGTGAACGGTTTCTAAATGTTCACTGAATTTTCATTATATTAAAAGGAAAGACCTGATTTTATTTTGGGGTCTTCTCATATGAGAGCTTAATGCTTTAAAAAACGGCTTTCCTCTGAACAATAAAAATGTTAATTAATTAATAAAATTGGCCTTGAAAAGGGAGGAAAAATGAGGAGAGGAAACGCTTTTGAAACATCAGAGGGTTGCTTTATTCTGCACAGATTTAGACTAAAAGCAAGATGAACATTAAATCAACACGATGGTGAAGATTCTCCGTCATCCAGGTCACAATCAGTTCCAAAAACAATCCACTGGACTTTGTTTCCAAAGTTTGAACATTTTGAATTGAAAAATCTTCCTGGATGGAAGAGAAACGTCTTCAAACTTGGAAACAAAGTCCAGCGGATTGATTTTTAGTTTTTCTGGAATTAAATCAACACCAAATAGATTTGATTCAAATCAAAATCTAAAATTAGGTCACAAGGAAACAAAGGAGGAGATAGAAATGATTCGGTTTTGTAGGAGCCTCACTGACAGTGAGTGTGTTTGTAGTTGCTATGGTGACGCCTGGTGACAGCTGATTGCTTTAAATAGGCCTGGGCTCTGGAGGAGGGAGGGGAGCTGAATATATAAGCCACTGGCTGGCATTAAATCCCAATAAACTTACAGCACCCTTTCTCTACCTGACGCATTAAGGCAGGGTATTTATATCACAGTAATTCACCACCAACATCATCTCACCGCACCTTGAAGGACACATTCAATACTAGTTATCATATAATACATTTAAACTCAGTTTATAATGCCAGCTGTTCTATGTGGAGGCCTGGTTGGTACCGCTTCTGCAAAGCAAGAGTGCTGAAATGTTGGGTGGGGCATCATCAGACAGATGGTTTCACATAGTTTGGAGCAGCTACAGCAGCTAGTAAAGATGGCCGACAGTCTCTGACAATAAACCACATCATGAGAGAAAGTGGAAAGGAACCGCGCCTTCAGGAAACCAACCAACCCCTCCTAACGGTGCAGCTTCCCTGGATCTCATTCAGAGTCCATAGACACACATATCAGACTACACCCTGCATTGACAATCGCGGCGCAGAAATTAGGGGCGCCATCTTGAAGAGGTCGACTTGCTACTCTAACCTGCTGGATCAAGCAGGGCGTACACTGTGCGATTTTTTAATCATTGATTGCAGCTACAGCTCACACTGTACGACAAAACCGCAGGGTTTGAAAGTTCACAGCTCACGATGTTTGTTCTCACTGTGACCCGACGCTCTGATGCGATCTATGTATATACATATGTATATGTATAGAGAGAGAGAGAGAGAGAGGGAAATATATATGTGTATGTACATAATTATATATATGTATAAATGTATCTGTATATGTGTACATTTGTGTATATATATATAGAGAGAGAATACAGAATCTATAGCTATATATATGTATATATGAGGGTGAAACACACACACAAATATATATATATATATATATATATATATATATATATGTATGCATATGTATATACATATATATAATATATATTGATATATATGTATATATATATATATATATATATATATATATATATATATATATGTATTTATTTATATACCTTTATAAATGTGTTTAGTGTATATCATTATGAAAATGTATGAGTGGCTGTGCTTTGCAACTTACTGCACATCCTGCCAGAATATTCTATTACTCTCAACCTCACTAAGAATCTTTTAAATATTTCAACTTTTTTGTTTGTTTATAGCAAAAAAAAAAATAAAAAAATAAAACTTTGAAAAGTTTTCAATATTCAGTGAGTTAAAGTTGTCTGTTCCTCCTCAACACATTACACTGAGGGAGCTATCGACCTCCCCAAGATGGCGCCACCAAATCACGTCCAGCGCCTGTAGAAGGAAGCGGTAGATATATAGGTCCCCGTATGTCTATAATGCGCCACTCACAACATGGCGCCGCCATGGATTCTACCAGAGGCAGATATGGCAATAACGGAAATGAAACAAGATCAATGTTATATCCTAGATAATTATTCAGTGCAGTTACATTTAAACAATTATTTTCAATATATTCAAATTTATACAGATGCATCAAAAATAAATAGGAAAAGCTTTAGTAGTAACAGAATTCAATATATAAGAATAGGAAAACGAATTACACATGGATTATCAGTATAAACAGGAGAAATGTTGGTAATATTATTAGCTTTATAATGGGTAGAGGATATAAAACCGCTAAAATCAGTCATTTGTTCACATTCAAGCTCTGCATTATTAAGTATAAAATATAATGAATCAGATAGTAGGATGGACATTTTATTAGAAATAGTTCATACATCATTCAGAATAGAAAATATGGGTTTGATAGTTAAATTTCTGTGGTTCCAGCAGCACATATTGGAGCAGAAGGAAACGAGAGGGCAGATAAAATGGAAAAGATTCAGTATCCTATTAGTTTACAGTTAAAACAAGTAAATCTGAGGGAAAGAGTTTTATTAAAGAGAAACTGATGGAAAAATGGCAGAAAAGATGGAATGAAGAAAAAACAGGAAGATGGTTTTATAAAATTCAGTCCTATATTTTGCTGGTAGCTATGGTGATGAAAGAAGAGGAAATAGTCATGACTGGTGCACAGTGGGCACAATATGAAGCACGAGAGGCTGTCAGAAATGATGGCTTATAGTTTGAGGCTAAAAATAATGATGGTTTGAAAAAGTTCACAACAGAGGCAACAAATCCACGTAATCAATGATGTCGACTAGATATATATAGAGATCGGCCTATATATAGAAAGTCACATAGATTGATAGATAAATACATGAAGAACCACACTCCGTCCCAGTAAGTGGCGGTAATACTACTCAAAGTTTGTTGCCAACCGCCAATAAAGCAGAATAAAACGAAGGAATCCCTCCGGAGTTCAACGGAACACATTTTCCAGGAGAAGCTGAGAAACGCGGTGAGTTCTGCGGGATTGTGGCCCATTGGTTTAACGGTATCGGTAACGGCAGCTGAGCTTGTCTGAGGCGGAGGCTTCATGTAACTAACAGCCGATTAGGTTGGCTAGCTGGAAGTTGAGCCTGCGACAGTCAGATGCTGGAACGGAGGTCACCTGCTGCTTCTGAACCGATACCAGGGGCTCAGGCCGAACCGAAGCCATGAATCGGTGGGTCGAAGCCCACCAACCCAAAGGCTGGTTAGATGACAGCAGTACTTTCGACCTCATTGGACCGTGGCTTCACATTCAAGGTCACCTTGTATACCTAACTACTAAATTGACATTTCAGAAAATTAGAAAATTATATACTGTGTATGATTGTTTTAATAGTTTTCCTGTTTTCCATTTTAAGTTCCTTTGAAATTTGTTAATGGTGAAGATTGCTAAAATTAAATCTTTTGCTTAACCTTTTTGTAGAGGCAAATGTGTCAGTAGGGCACTATTTTTAAAGAAGTTCATACTTAGCTTTTCTGATGATTTTTATTGAAATAAGCTCAAGCAGACGGTGAAAGAGTGAACCTTGGGCAAAGAAGAGCTGAATGAAAGGTCATTTTACTAATACTAATCGCTGTGCGCTTTGCTCCGTTTCTGATCATTATATACGCCTAACATCCACCTCCTTTTGAAATATTACCGGCCTGTCTTCTATCCCCAAATGGAAAAGCAAATAACTGAGGAACTGAAAGCCAAATTATCATCGTCGTCGATACATTATTTGAATACCGCATAGTTTCAGAAACCATTAAAACAATCTGTCAAACTCAGGCCCATCTGCATCAGTTGAAAGTTGACTGACAGTTATTTCTGCTGCTAGAAAATATTAGGAATTGTGCGGAACAGCAGTAATAAAGACATGCTTCAGGAGCAAACAGGAATCATTGTTTTCCATTGGTTCTGCATCATGTCAATCACAATGCTGAAAATGTCAGAACTATGGCTGCAGCATACCGCGGCAGTTTTCTCGGCTGTGAAGACCGTTGCCCCGGACATGGCGTCTCCAAATCTCGCATAGGCTGCAGCCTGAAGATGCGCCTTAATCCGATTATTTTTGCCCACCCAGATGGTGACCTGGATCTGATCGTAAACGTAAGCTGGAACAGCACCAGATCCCATTTTATTCCCTATGCGATCAGGCAAACATGGCTCAGAATCGGGAAATCTGGAATATCTTCAAATCGACGACCTGTGTCTGAGCGGCCATGATTCATTCGACCTGAACGTCATCAATACCGCCACGACATAGGTCACTATTCTGCGTCTTGCTACTTGCTTCACTGAAGTGGCAAGAAAAACAACAACGAGAGGCAGATGATGATGAGCGGAGAGCAGGATTTATATTTAACCATCTTGAAAGATTGAGTTTTATAGTTGGAAAAGACCGCTAGATACTTCAGGCTGCGGCGTATACCATCCATGGTGATACTCTCCAGGAAAAAAGAGCGCGCTGTGACATCATGGCGTCCTCTACTGAGCATGCCGGGACACTTGCGTTGTATGACTGCAGTTCACACAGCAGATCCACATACAAGTCGCAGAATATTGCGAGAAATATTGACAGCGGCCATAAAAATGAGATTGAAGCATCAAGACATACGGCTTGGAGCAAAATAACAAAAACCTGTGCTCTGGGTTTGACAGGCTTTAAATTATATTTAAATATTTAATATTTAAATATATTGTATTCTGAGCCAAAGATAAAAAACGATTTCAGGAGGCAGCTGTTTTATCCAGAGGGGAAAGGGCAGGCGCTCTAGCGCCACCTGGTGTCTATCTGTGCGCGGCTCTGTTTGTTAGGTTTGTAGTGAGAATGTTAGCCAGAAACAGAGAGGTAGTTTATCCCATGGATCCTCGCTAAAGAAGCTAGAGATATACATTCTAGATCTGATTTCACCTGAACAGATGAAAGTCTCTGAAAGGTTCCCAGATCTAAAGAACTTCACCAACCAGACAGAAAATGCAGAAAAGCAGTTTATTCGTTTCCATTAACGATGGAAATCCGTCTTTCTAGTCAATTATTTCAAAGAGGTTTTTATAGATATAAATAAATCCCTCCTCTGGTTTATAGAGACACCAGATCTACATCAATTAGAAATCTGTCTGATAGAATCCTCTATGATCCAGAACTGCAGTGCATTCTGGGAGATGTAGGCAGCTGGGCGGCCTCCTCATAAAGAGTTAAAGCAACAGTTTAAAAGGTTTACTTGGGTTTGAATTCCTTTTTTTTTTAGACTGCTGAAATAAGGCGATTGATTATTTTATTGATTGGCGGATCCGGATTTACGTTTTTACGCCATTTTGCTTCAGAGTTCCTGGATCTTCTACATCAGCTTGGTTCTCTTCTTATTCTCCTGGACGGGTCCGACTCAGAGCCATGACCGGTCCGGAGCTCCTGCTGGACTCCAGCATCCGGGTGTGGGTGGTCCTCCCCATCGTCTTCATCACCTTCTTCGTCGGGGTGCTGCGTCACTATGTGAGCCAGCTGCTGCACAGCGACAAGAAGGTGGAGCTGGAGCAGGTGTCTGACAGGTGAGGGTTCCTCCGAGTGACGGGGGGGGCCTGGTTCCTCCAGGCGACAGAGGGGCCTGGTTCCTGCGGGCGACAGAGGGCCGGAACCTTCTCTGATGTTTGATGTCTTCTTTGTTTCCAGTCAGGTTCTGCTGCGCAGCCGCATCCTCAGGGAGAACGGGAAGTACATCCCCCGACAGGTAACCGGAACCTTCTGGAGTGCGTTCTCCTCACCTATTTGAACTTGGAGCCAAAAGGAAAGGGAAAGCCAGGCATCCACTGAGCGATTTTTTTTATTTTATTAAATTTGTTTATAATGGTTGCACACAGCTACAGCTCATGATGTTTGTTCCCACACTGTGCGTCAGTCTGGTTCCTAGAATTTCTAAGTAGAATGGGAGGTAGATCTTTTAGTTATCAGGCTGCAGAGTGGCTCAGGTTATCCTGATCTATCTCTATAGTTCTGCTGCTA
>JAGKQL010004781.1:0-13113 GCA_018398635.1 Cyprinodon brontotheroides
ATCAAAAGTGCATGCCACACCTCGTATTTTTACAAGTAAAAAAAAAAAGAAATGGATGCCAATACTTTCAGCACATATAACAAATTAATCTACTCAAACGTGAAGTATTGCACCAAAGGTAAAGTTACAAACCTGCAATTAATATGGCTTAAACATTAAGCATAAGACCCAGGAAGATGTATCACTTAAACCTAAAATTAGAAATTAAAATGCAACATCTAATGTTTAGTTGCAAATTCAAATTCATTTCCATTTGCCTTTCTAAAAGTCATGACAATAAGATGGACCTTATCGGGTCTTATTATAATGTGTGTCAGTTTATTTCTCTCTAAACTGTGATAAATGTAAAGGGTTAAAGTTGCATTCAAATTTTCTGACGTGCTCCCTTGCCTTTTCTCTAAAAAGGTCCGAGGCAAATGCAAAAGCTCCCTAAGTGACAGCATGGAAGGAGCAACCGAATAACATCACTGTCACTGCATTCTAATATGACAAATAAATATGTAAATGACGTGCCTGGTACTGTGAAACCCAGTGAATATATTCATCTTTCTGTCATTCTGTTCTCACAAACACACACTGAAAATCAATCTTTGGCTGTGTCATTGGAGTGCTCAGATGGCTTCATGTCTCATCTCAGACACAGGACGAAAGAGGGTGGGGGGCATCACAACAGGATTCTGGATTATCCATTTATTCGCTGCAGAGGGCATTAGGGGCCTGTCAGTCCTCATTTACTCAGCCTGCACATGTACAAGACTTGAGCCGTGACAATAAACACATTTGGGTCTCTCCTACATAAGAAACATGCACATAAACTGCTTTCTAAATGACACAAATTGTGTGATTTCTCCAGCCCAAACTTTTTGCTGTTTTACATGCTGGTGTGAGGGGTCTTTGACTCTGAGGAAAACAATTTTCTACACTAAAACCCAAGCAGACAAGAAAAGAGGTTCCTCACACCAGCTTGAAAACTGCACTCTCACAGAGAAACACGGTAGTGGCAGTATGCTGCTTTTTCTTCAAGGAGGGGTAAGATGGCTGTTGAGAAATAAAAGAAAATATGGGAAAAAGTGAAACCAAAAAAAAAAAAAAAAAAAAAAAATAAAAAACAGAACCAAAAAAGTTTTTTTAGGGGGTGCTTCAGAGGCTACCAATCTGTCTATAATATTAACAGATTAAGGTAGATATGCTTTAATGTCACATTTTATTAGTTTGTGCAAACCTACAAGTAAGAGATACAACAGGGTGCATCAATTCAGGACTGAGTTACATGTAAACAAAGATACGAACTGCTGCTCCCTTTGTGAAAAGTTAATAAATTTGTCTACTAAACCGAACATGTAGCTCTTCTCCGTGAAGTGCTGCTGTGATGTTTTTATTGCACTTCCAATGTATCACCTTTCAGTCAAATGGTCCCCACTACTGGGTTGTTTTTGTTCCTATTGCAAGTTTTTATGGAAATTCTGTAGTTTCCCTCATTTCTCCTGGGATTTCCTTTATGCTTTCTGGGTCTGTGATGAACGCCGGTTGGATTAGATGAGAATCTGTCTCGCAGAAGAAAAACCTAAATGAAACGAGGATCAAGACGCTTTTTTAGTCATATCAAAGGATATAGTAAGAAAAATAAAAAGTTTGATTTAAGGAATTTCACAAAGTGTGGTGGTTCGATCTTTTTTTTTTTAGAGACAAATTTGTATTTATCAATAAGTTTATCTTAAACAGAACCATGGGTTTTGCTAATGATTTTAAATATATTGTTAGCATTTTGACGAATGCGAGTTTTATTTACCAATAGTGCAGCCTGCAGTTTAAATCTACTATAGGTATCCTCATCATTAGTAGAGGTATTTTTTCACAGATTAGATTCATTTCATTACATGTCAGAAAAGTAACTGTTCAAAAATAATCCCATAATAAAACCAAAAACTGTACTAATCGGAATAAAAGCAAAGACAAAGAGATCGCAATTGGAGCAACCTTAATCATCGTAATACATTTTATTTAGGTCCATATCAAAAAATATTTTAGAGTTCTTATTTTCAACGTATGAAAGTTCAGTTCAGTAGCTCTAAGCTTTTAAAGCACAAACTTGCAAACTGCTTTAGAAAAGGGTTCATATTATCTTGGCAGTCTTCCTGAGTACAAACTGACCCTTGACTACACTCCAAATGGTCCAAGACCCCTGAAATGGTAGACCAGTCTGAGGATCACAAGCATCCAGCCAGTAGCAGCTGAGAACAGATGACTATTAATGTTTTAATCTGCATTTGGAAATAAAGAATCTTTAAAAAATGTGTTTGCTCAGTTATAATAAAACACAGTTCTCATTTAACTGACAGCTAGAAGCTTGGAGCTGTTTTTTTTATTTCAGTGGTTGCTTAAACACTAAAATATGTTTTTTGAAATGTTGGGAATATTATTCTAGTTATTAAAATTTATCATCTTTTCATCCCAAGTATAACTACAGTGGAACTCTGCTATAAATCAGGTAAAGCCATTATTATCAATACCGAAACACAACAGCCACTTGTCATTTTATTAAGGTACATTGTTAAATTGGATTTTGCCTGAGGCACTTGTTGTCATTCAAAGAAGATCTGATTTAACTTCTGGCTAGATAAGAAGCACAAATTCAAGTTACTTAGAAAACCTCATACCTGTCAACCAAAGATGTGCCATTTTGTCATTTAATTCCAGTGAAAAATGTGACTCAATAACTACTTTATTGCAAACCTTGTGGTTTAAAATAAGCTTTAAACACAATTTAGATATGTTTGTGATGTTTGTGCAGAAAGTATTGAAATCAAACCATAAATGTGAGCTTCTATACGCTTAGATTCACATCACACATTTGCTTCACTATATTGTTTGGATCTGTTCCTACAAGAAAACTAAATTATGAATACATTTTTTATTTGCGTGTAAAATGTCTCTAGTATCCTCCAGATTGTTACACAGCAGCGTCGGTAGAATTAATTCCACTTCCAGCTGCATGTGACAAACAGAACATTTGTGCCGCGCTGCAGGTTAATTCATAGCTTTGATGGATGCAGAATGGAGGCTGTGCTGCGAGCGCAGAAGAAACCATGGCAATTAGAAAAGCGAGTTGGCTGCCGCATGCACCGCTGGGCATAAATGAGTCTAGCGGCCCGGGCAACATAGGCAGAGCTTTAACACAACACCACAGACATGCCTAAGACTCCCATTGTGCCTCTCGCTAATCCATTTCCATCCTAACAAGCTGCTGCGTTCGAACCCAGCCATCCAACCACAAGCCTGTCCACCGTCTGCTGAGCTTGGTGCAGCTCCAGTTCTCTGACTTTCAGCAGCCATTTTAAGCTTTCAGACTACACCCACCCTGTTACATTGGACATTATATAGCAGTCACCAGCTGGTTGATCAATTACTGGATAAGTTTTGGCTTAAGAAGAAAATTTAAGACTAATTTGCACAAAATATATCCTCCCAATATGCTTTGAGACAAAGAGAAAAAAAGTCTGAATTATGAGGGTTTCTGCAGCTGTCCTCTGCATCACCTTTAGTTTCTTTGTCTGCATGTGGATTACCACTTCAACTCCCCGATATTCACGGTTCACTTGGAGCTCAGAAGACTCGTTCTGCCGGCGGAGGAATAAACATGAGGAAAAATGTGCGCCTTTAGTTTCTCACTAATAAAGCAGCATTACACCACTGAGAAATCGACGGTGCATTTTCTCCAGCGAGCTTAAAACTGTTGAGATACTTGACAGCACTAATTATTGTCCTCACCGCTGAGAATGTTTACTCAGGTGAAAGAGCTAAGTGGCTGACAAACAAGCAAAATTAAAACCAGCTTCAAAACATGCCTCTCTGAGAACATTTGGCCAGACATCTCCAAGGACATTAAGATCCTGTGTTTTTTTTTTTTATTACCTTCTAAGCTCAATCTATTGATTTGCATAGATGCAACAAAATACACATGAGACAAAACAATATCTGCACAGTGCATAGTAATGTAATTGTAAGTGACTAATTAGATGCCTAAAACAATCACAATTTAAAGGCAGTATGAGATATTTAATGTGATGAAACTTTAAAAAAAACATGCTTGTATCACAAGATACTTTAAACGCAATTTTTTTTTTTTTTTTTTTAACAGCATATCTCTAATTGCGTTCTTATATTGTTGGTATCGAATGATTTAGCAGAAACTGGTTCATAATTTTTTTAATTACCAAAACTTTTCTTTTGCTCAATGTTCTTTGGACATCAGACATGCATCGGTATCAGCTAAACATATCAAAATCATCACAATATCACAGTGCATAGTCATGTAATTGTAAGTGACTAATTAGATGCCTTATTTAATATGATATAGGTTGTCGAATGTAAGCAACTCTAAATATTTAAAGTAAATGCTTCAAAATTAAGGTAAATCATCAATGATATGGCTTTTACAATTTTTAAAGAGTATTTTCCCATTAATGCCAATTCAAGATAAGCAAAGGTTTAATAAAATTGTTTTAAAACTCCTATAGAATTTCCCGTTATCAGGCTTAAATGGGTTTAAATCCTATAAAATGGGACGCCAGAGAGAGTCCCAGACAGAGCATGGCTTTTTTCCGATTCAAACACTTATGTCCACCCTCTGCAGATTAGTTTATACTGCAGGTATGCTGGATACCTGAAGCTTCTTCACTTTTTCCTTGCATACAAGAAAGACAAGCTTGGTCAACTGTCAACACCTTATGAAAGAATAGAGTAGAATTAAACTTTATTGTCATTACATAGTCAAGTATAAATCAACAAAATTCAGTCTCTCCATTTAACCCATCCCTTTGGGGAGCAGTGGGCGGTCATTTGCGGCGCCGAGGGAGCAGTGTGGGGGTTAAGGGTCTTGCTCAGGAACCCAGAGTGCAGGCTTTGGGGATCAAACCGGGTACTTGCAACCTTCTCTGAGCACAAGTGCACTGCTCCAACCATTAGCCCAATACCCCCCAAAGAGAGAGGGAGAGACATGCAGCAAAGGACCACTAGCCGGATTCAAACCCACGTCAAAGACCAAGGCCTCTGTACATGGGCTGTGCACATCAACCACTGCTCCACCGAAGCATATGATAAGATTCCAAAGGTTTTTGTTATTTAATAATGGGCAAATGTGCCGATATTACTGCAGTAATATTACTATTTAGTAATAATAATTGTACTAAATTGTGTTTTGGTTTATAATGTTTAACCAGGTAAAAGGCCAAATTACCATGACCTCTTTTATAAGCATGACCTGGCAAATAAAGGCAGCAGCACATCAGAGTGGGCAGAAAAAGGAACAATATTAATAATAAAGGGAGAAATTTGAAAAATATGTTCAGAAGTTGCTGTTAGAGACACAATTTCTGTAAAATATCTTTTTTGTTTTTTACAGGACTCAAATCTAGTCAAGCACCAAGATGGGTCACCTACCTAAAAATATGACTTCAAAGTAATTTTCACAGGAAAAAACAAATTGAAAATAAAATTAAATAAGGCCAGGCGCCAAATTGCATTTTCCGCTTTACCATTTCTTTATGCAATTTGGCATATCTTACCCAAATAGACTGCAGATCCTTCCCTGCACACATTGAAGAAAATGGCCCATATTGGTATAGTGTAAACAGCCTTTAAGATGATTTGGAGTCTTTTCGCTCTAAATGAAACATTTTTCAGTGTCAAATAGTCTCTTAATGTATTCTTTATCAGACTGTTCCACTAAATAAATTTTAATGGAAAACAGAATTTAATAAAAGACTTGTCTGAAACTGTTAGCAGAGCATATTGTTGCCTGAAACTCCACAGCTGTTTGTGGATCTTTGAGCCCCTTTGAGTCAGTGTGTTCAGAGTAACTGCTTCTTGGCACAAAGGCAGACACAATAAATATGAACTGAATAAACTCTAGACAATAAAAAAGGCAGCACATCAATAACGGCTCGGCTCAGCTTAGCAGGGGGGCTTATTGGTTTAATTCTCAAAGTACACAAAGATGGGAGGCTGCATTAGAACAAACAACTGAAGGGGAATGTTTGTGAGGCTCAAAATCCAATCTAGCACGTTTTTCAGCACGTACAGCAGACTTCGTGCAAATATTAACACTGCATCTACTGGAGGGCAATCTGGTCGTCGCCATATTGTTGCGTTTTTTTGCACACGAGAGTCGATAAACAGAGTTAGGCAGATGTTGAATGTTGCCTCGGTTGTTGTGGTAATGAGCAGCAGGTTCAGTGGCTTCCATCCTCAGTGCTGCTGTGTCTCAGCTGGTCTGTGCAGTGTGCTGGAACAATAGCGTGGTCGGCATTGTGTTTCAGTTGAATGTCATGTTAGCAAGAGTCTCATCAGATGAGCAGAACAGCAGAAAGCAGCTTTTCTACGTGGCAGGACCTCTGGTTTCTAGTTCCTGATTTTTCCTTCTATATCCTTCTCTATTGTGTATAATTTACCTTAAGGGAATTTATGCAACATCATGGAACCAAATCTTTGTGTTAAATCAAATACCTAGAGTCAAGAATGCATTTCTTCTTTAGAATTGCTTTTGGACCAGACCTTCACTTGTACCCGTTAAAAAAAAACAAAGACACAAAGAAGAAAAGGATTCCTTCAAATCTATGGTCACATTCTAGTCTGCCGAATCTGAACTAAACACTGCTGACGATGAGCGAGCTGGCAGGCACAACGGATGCTGCCAAAAAACCCAAGTCATTAAAAATAAATAAACACAGCTGCTGCTCTAACTCCAGCTAAGTTAAGGTAAAAACTTTGATTTTTTTTTTGGTAAATGGCACACTACTTGGGCGTTTTTGTACTTTGTAAACATAGCAATTCAAAGGAAAAAAGTGAAAAACATTTGTGTGCAACATTAAAATCTTTCAACACCTTATATTAATGATCCGTATTGCTAACATGAACAGTCAGTTTGTTATCTGGCTTGAAGCAGAGCAGGAAAATCCCTCCAACAGGCGGTTAGCATTACAAAACCTACAGCTTCAATGGAAGCCCGTCTTTTTTTAGAGAGCTCAGAATAATGAATCTAAGCATCTTGCTGTGTTTTTGTCAGCATCCATAGCAGTTGAAGCTTGTTACTGCATTGTAAAGCTCTTGGTGTCTCTACACACGTTTCTGTCATTTCTACTATAACAATATTGTATTTTTATGATTTCTTCCCCAAAATAGTAACAAGAAGGGCACACTGATCATCAGTTTCACAGGCAGTGGAAGTTTTTTGTGAATGTGTCTTCATAGTGAACCACTAAAGGAGCATATACTGGTAGTAATGTTTTATTGTATAGGTTTACATGAGATAAAACAGTCAATTGATGTATATAGATGTGTTAAAACTCACCGCCAGTGTGTAGGCGAACTATCTGCTTCCCAGGATGTTCAGATATGTCAGTTTACCATGTATGATCAGGAACATCACGGTAAAGTATAATCTTGTCCTGTTGAACACGTTGCTTTGCCTCAGCGATAAAGTGAGGCCTCCGTCTTAGGTGAGAGCGGTGACATCTATTAGATTTATAAATCATGTTAGGTGAGGGATGATGGGGAATGGAGGGGGTGAAGCAAGAGCTCAGGGTTGTAAATCTCATTACCAGAGACTGCTACAGCCCCCCCGCCGCATCATCCAGTCTTCAATCTCTCCCATTATCAGCTGACCTTGACCGCCAACACAGACACTTACACTCAATCAGGGTTGCCAACGGTGAGTGTGTTTATCTGCCCTATTTCTATCTTGATATTCGGATCCCCGCCTATCTTCACTGAGGGATTGGGAATTTTGAAAAGAAAATAGCCGTTTATTCTTGGGCCTGTCATCTTTCTGCTGTCTTGGTGTAATTTAGCCTATCTGCTTGTCCCTTTTGCTCAAAAGCTGGACAGATCCTGCTTAATATGCTTATTATACCCCTCCCTCAATGTTAGACAGGTGTTTAATCTTTATTTAATGGTGAACAAAACTATGTGCCTTATTCATCAATTTATCAAATAAAAACAACAGGAGATTAAATCTGAGAATTTTAGTTCCATTTTGATGGTACCTTATTGTCCACCTCTATGAGACAATGGAGAATGTTAGGATCATTTATAAAAAGCTAAAAGACATTAAAAAAAGAAAGTATTAATTAAACATTTAGCATGAATACAGAATGTCTGGTGCTATGGAAATTTCCAATGGACCCATTTGAGCAGATACAGATTATAACTTATGTTAAACAAGTTCTCTGGAGGCATGAATCCGACCTGACCCACCATTATGTTTAAAGGAGTCCTATGTTCTCAGAAATGGATCATTATGATGGTTCAAGGAAGATTTGGGAGCATTTTTGAAGAATATTTGGCATTCAGCTTTTCAGATCTACAAAAGCCTAATCAACACAAATCAAGTGTTGAAACTGACTGCTTACTCTTACATTCAGGCATTCTATTCACATAAATTAAATGTGCAAGACCCCGTAAAATAATGCATCAGAGGGATTATTTGTGCATCATAACTGGCTATACTTCGTATTTTTTTATATGCTTTAAAATCTATTTATTTATTTTTTTTTTTTTTAAAGGATTAGTCATTATCAGTTCAAAAACTGGTACTGGGCCTTCTGGGCCTTTATCCTGTAATTTAAGGATTTCTTTGGACAAACAATCCTTTTCTAAGTTTGCAGAGTGGATGCAAAAGAACAAAAAACTAAACAAAAAAGGTTACTCACAGCCATGACCTTTTCCCCAACTTCAACCAAACAGCAAGTGAAAACACACACCCTGCATGTAGCTAGAAGAGGCTACTTGAAAAGGTCTGTGTCCGATTGTAGAAATCAGATGGTGCAGAAAAGTAAATTCTGACAAATTATTCAGTGAGATTTTTGAACTTGATTGAAGAAGCACAAACTTCACTACAGTGCCATTAGGTCAAAGCATAAGGTTCCTGTTGTGCAAATTTAGCATCCAACAGTGCCTTTAACCATGTTCTGACTAATGGCATCAAAAAAACTGACAGAATGGGTAGAAGACCTAAAAAATGAAAATAAAAAAACTTTTCCGTTTGTTCACTCCATTTTACTTTATTTCTCAAAGAGTTTCCATCACTAAACAGATTTCTAAGCATGACATTTTTACACAGTCAAATACATATTCCAGATGATTGCATTGGTCTCACCAGGAACAAAGGAGCATGTCCTATAAGATGAAGCGTTTCATAGAGAAAAGCATAATAATTAGAGGCGTTTTCATGAAAATGTGCCGATGAATTCTTGCCTAGTTCTGTATCCTTACATCATTTCTTCACCCCGTATTCGGCTTCTTGCAATGCATCTTAATAGGTTTTTCATGCCTGAAGCAGATTCAAGGCCGCAGAGCGAGAATGTGCCGCATTGTGCTGCGTAGATCTGGCTGGCTCAATAATAACTCATAACAACACTCCTGGCTATCACACAAGCCCCAAACTGTCACTGCTCCACCGCTGCGCCTTTGGGAAGGCAAGTTCACCATGAATAATTTCACCATAGCAGCACAGAGCTAGGCTTGCCCAGAGGAACATCCTGAAAAAGTACATTATGTCTATCCGGAGGCGCAATCCATGGGCTGGTGACAGCTTCACTCATGTTTGATAGGTGAGGATGTGCACAGTGGCAATCAGCTGTAAATCCGAAAATGCCACACTAAAATAAAAGGACATAACCTGGAGCATGAGTTTCACACTAATAAATGAGCGGATTCAGAAATTCTCACCAACTTGACAGAGCTGTCGCATGGAGGCTTATTGACCTTTGGGGTTTATTTTTCATCTTTTTTCTTTTTTTAGGGTGGATTAGCAGTTTCAGAGCAGATGGACAAAAGACTGTTAAGAACAAACAGAAACTGTAGAAGCTTAAAAGCCAATTCATGCAGAATTGAGCGGAAAAAACATGGAAGCACATCGAGGTTTGTGATCTTAGAAACTGCAGTATGTAAATTGGTTTTGATACTTCAGTATCATTGGGCATAAAGTGCCAGTCCAAATGTTTGAAAGCAATTAAAAAATAAAGTGTGTTCTTCTCAGAGGTCAAATAATGGAGCCCTATCAGCTTCACAAAATGTAAATCTTACCATCCTGCACAGAGATGGGGAAAATGCTCAATTCTGAGCATTCACAAAAAGGTTAGGGACAGAGTCTGCCTGGATGCCTTTAATAAACGATGCGTGAAACTGAAATTTTAAACTACGATTGCAGCACCATTGGGGAATTTGGCATTATCTGTTAATATGTTTTGAGCCTGGTGCATTTATTCAAATTTTCTAAATATTTTAATCTGCATCTACATTAAATCACATTAATTCAGGTGTGCAACAACTTTGTTTTAGCTAACGGTTGGCAAGGAAATTAAATCTACATCAAAATTTAGAAGATGGTTCTGGGGAATGGCTCAAACAGTGCTAGGCAAAAAAATCTTGTATACATGAAAAATACATGAAAATAAAGCACATTAGCTGCATTCCTCAGCAAAAGTTCCCATATGTTGCACAGCAAGCTAAAATAAGAAATCTGAGGATTAGTAGTTAGGACCTCAAACTTCTTTTTCTTAAAAGATTTTATCAAATATTGAAACTAGCTGTGCTTACAGAGGATGATTAGAATATATTTCCATTCATATTAACATACAAGCCAATCGTAGCCCCCTAATGCATCTATTTGATGTAGACGAGTAGCATTTTAAAAATCCCATTGAGATTACGCCAATTGAAGCCTGACTGCTTATAATCTGCTTCATACATTCAAACTTTCAGCAATTTTCTTTGATCGTTGAGGCAAGATTCTCGTTTTAATATCAAGCAAAAAACCTCTCCTTTGCTGATAATTCCAAATGGTGCCGGTTTATGTGTGAAAAAACTTAAGCAATAGCAGAGGCTTGAGAAAGTTTATCATATATTCCCAGCTTTACATATAAAGCCTATTCAAGTAGCATGTAAACACCTAACACTCTCCAAGATGTGAGACATATTTAATTTTCTTCGTTTGTGTTGCATGTAAATAATAGTTGTATTTATTACAAATAAAGAAAAGTCCAGTTTGCAAATATGAGTAAAAAGACTCTTTACCATCAGTGTGAAAATGTGAAGAAAAAGCAAAAGCCACAACTGATGATAAAACTCCTACAGTTGGCACTTGTCTCCTTTTAGAATAGTTTGTATTACTGCACTCAACCTAAGAAAATGAAAACTGTTGGAATCAGCGTTTACATGATGCAAGTTATAAAAAAATACATAAAAGTAGAAACTGAGAACCTAGGTGAAGGTAAATTTCAGATGCTGTAGTTTCTAAGCCTCTGTGAAACAGACACCACAGGTGTCCTTTTCCTGATGCAATCTTCACACAACCTCCACGGCTTTTCCTTCGCAGCGTTGTTTCCCCATATCTGCTCCCATCAGAGTGTAGCAGGCCTCATTGGTCGTTGGGCCCTGTAGGGTCCCTCGGCCCCCCCAAAAACACCCGACTAACCTCCAGTAGATCCTTGGGCGCGAGCCACAAACAACAAATCACTGAAACAAAAATCCTAATGCCCTGAGTCTTTCCACTTCAAAAACACAATTATGCTTAATGCAGGAATCATTTGCCATTCAACTCTGATTTAATCATTGCTTTTTAGTGGAGAAAGCTAATTAGAGGCTTTAATTAACATGTGCGATACAAACTGAAGAAGGGCCTGTGGTACCGAGGAGCTCAGCAAGGCGATAAAACAGAGGAAACGCGGGAAGGTCAGAAAGCTTAATGCAAATGGCTGAGGGAGGCGCCACAGGGGAGGCATGGATCTCTGCTGCAACAACGGATTCTCGCCGTATCACGTGGCCCGTAGGCGGTAGTCTCGTGGCACAGATGGGGGAGGTGCAGCGGGCTTCGGCCATGAGGGTCAGCGCCGACCTTGCGATGCAACCTGAGCTCACCGAGCATAGCATCGTTAAAAACCCTGACAAAACAAGATCTGAGCCTCTATGAAGCTGATATTTCACTCTCCTCACATCATCCTCCCCTGTATGACTATCTGAGGGAGTAAATACTGGGAACACAGCTCAAAATTCCCCTTGGTGCAGAAAACAGGGACGGCATCGAGCACAGTGAGCCCAGCTTTACTCAACATTTATGTAATTCTTATAAATGACTGGAGGTTTATGTTGTTGATGTTCTCAATTGCTGATTTTTTAAACCTCTTCTTGATCCCTCAACAGCTTATCTGTTTCCAAATCAGTAGTTTATTAATACACCTCAATCTGTTCCATAAAAAACAATATATTTGGATTTTCCTTTATGTGTGACAGAAAGTGTCAAATATCAAATTAAAAAAGCATTTTGTTATTGTAACGAATGTCTTACACTTAAAGTTGCTAAACAGAAATGTTCGGGTATTGCAGGTTCTTCTCTGAACATTGGACGGATAAATAAAGTCAATATGCTTCCATCAAAAGCATCTCATTGAATTCTGTATGTTTAAAGCTGTTTTCATTCTAGAAGCTGAACCTCTGCTCCAATTATAAGCTTCTGCCTCCAGCTGAATTTCTTCCAGTGGTTCATAGCATTGAGTCCCACCAGCCATGTTTAACTCTGACCTGATTACCAGTCGCATAAAAAAAGGGTCTCCCTAAAGCACGATACTGCCACCAGGCTGCACCTCTGTGGGGATTTTGTGGTCCGGGTGATGAGTGTGTAATTTCTTGTCTGGTTTAAAAACATATCAACCCTTTCTATGGAAAATGGCTTTGTCACATAACCACATAGAAATTGACAAATTTTGGCAGAAGAAATAAGTCACATTTTAATATTTTTCTCAGAACCTGTATAGGTTAAGATAAATCTCTATCTCTCTTGATGACACAGTCGCTACTTCCTCCTTAAAGATTTTCCTCACATCAGCAGTGCATCTCTGCAATAATAATGGCCTCCTTGGCTGCGTCTGATTATTGCTCTTATCTGCACTGCATGTTAGGGTGGCCTGTCATGTCTTAGAAGTAACCGACCAAGTAACCTCCCTCTTAGAAGTCAGGAGGGTTTCTTGAAATTCATAATACCGTTTTATACCGTGTTTTAACTGGTCGGCTGTATATATATATATATATATATATATATATATATATATATATATATAT
>JAGKQL010004782.1:0-13188 GCA_018398635.1 Cyprinodon brontotheroides
GAGGCTTCAGGTTGTTGAGGCTTCAGGTTGTTGAGGCTTCAGGTTGTTGGGGCTTCAGGTTGTTGAGGCTTCAGGTTGATGAGGATTCAGGATGTTGAGGCTTCAGGTTGTTGAGCATTCAAGTTGTTGAGGATTCATGTTGTTGAGGCTTCAGTTTGTTTGTTTTTTTTGTTATTAATTGTCCACCATGCTCCATGTTCTCCAGGGTGTTTGTTCACTAATATTTGCAGAACAATAGAACTTATATTGGCATTACTAATCAGGGGAGTTCTGAACATTATTGATTGCAAAAGATTTAGGGTTGTCAGTGGAGGAAATGCAGCCCCACCTTTCTGATATAGTTGTAAAAAAATCAGAAAACCATGTTTTTCTTCCACTTTTGAACTGTGCACTACTTTGCATCGTCCAACGCAAAAAAAACCTTATAGGCTGTGGGGGCTTTAACAAAGTAAAATGTGGAAACTAATAATGTTGTCTTCTCTTCTCTTTAAGTTAGATATCCAGCAGGTAAAAAAAAATCCTGCTTGAATCTTGCTAAATTACTTATTTTTAATCTATGCTGATTTAGGTTTAGACTGCTGGAGAACATAGGGACCTCTTCTCATCATTCTGCTTCATTCTATATCTACCCTCCGATTCTGCAGTATTTGTTTGTTCAACCTCTAACTTTATGCTGTCTCTGATTCTCACCACTCACCATAGTAGCTTCATCTGGTCTTTTCCTGTTTTTTCTGTGACACCATCCTGGAGAGAAATATCAGCTGTGCTGCTGCCATCAACACCTTTGTTTATAGATGTTGGAGCTTGGCCAGTTTTACAGTGTAGTCCTGTTTCTCTTACTGTGACTAACTGGATGTGCTTTCTTTCATCCTCTGACATACAGTAGGAGCTGGCTCGGAGCTCGTCTGTTTGTTTCCCCGACGGGGCCGCCTGTGGAGCTAGTTTACGGTTGCCTCTTGTATCTCTGCTTCTTTTTCTATGTCTGCTTTGTGTCTCCTTGAACCCATGTCTGCCTTAGCAGATTGCCGCTCACACCGAGTCTGTTTCTGCTAGAGGTTACTTCCTGTTAAAAGGGAGCTTTTCCTCTCCCCTGTCGCTACAAGCATGCTTAGTGTGAGGCATTTGTGAAGTGCCAATGAGTCGATTCAATCAACTGGTTTCCTTATATAGGAAACTTTGAACCAATCTGTATGTATGATCTGGTTGACTTGTCTCTGTAAAGCGCCTTGAGATAATATCTGTTGTGAATTGGCGCTATATAAATACACTGAATTGAATTGAATCTAGCATGTGTTGCTACACCATGTCTGTAGTCATGTTAAAAATAGAACAAATGGTAAAGTTAAAGACACAAAAACCAAAGGAGACACAGATGCTGACTTGACAGAGGACATTTCAGGCTCCATCCAGCGAGCGACATGTCTCATCTCCCTGAATGATTTCAAGCCCAGGCGTCCAAATGAGAGGGCCCTGAAGCAAGGGTGCAATCTCTGCGAGCTAAATCACTGTCCTGTGCTCATCGGCCGTAAACATGTCACTGCTGAACTGGGTCATTCCTCTCTGTGCGTGCACATCAAACAGGGGGGCCTCCGCTGAAACACCGGCTGGCTCGCTGCACCCCCACACGATGTGGTCTATTTTCTTTTCTCTCTTTTGTCTCTGTGACATGTCACCACCTCTGTCTGTTCACAGCATGCAGCCATGCAGCAAAGAAGACATGGAAGCAACCTGGGGAAGAAGTCAGCAATATGTCAGCTGTAAGGAGATTGTGTGTTATGTGGGGAAGAGATGAGAGCATATCGTGAACCTTTGTCCAAGTGGAAGAGGAAGTCTTATTGAAAAGTAAATTAGAGTTTAAGCTTAAACGGGAGTTTCCCTGTGAAAGATATTCATCTTTATCTGTTTCATTTTTTATTTTAAACTGTTTGCTTCCCTGAAAATAAACAGGGTTTTTTTTCTTTCTGACATCAAAACTAAATGGCAACTCAGGTTCCTCGTCTTCGTCACTTATTTCCCAGAAGTGTCCACTAAAGCCGGTCAACATTATCCATTAATTATCTTGCAGAGTTCTTCTCAAAGATGTCTCGTTAATGTGAGGCCGAAGTCAGAGGCTGTTATAAATGTATTTTAAGCTCACAGCTGCATTCAACCTAAATTTCTTACCTCTCTATTTGGCAGCTGTTTACTAGAACATATTGTATACAGCTTCCTAACACAGACAAAGTCTTTCAGTCGTGGCAAATAGGAAATTCCCACAATTTAGTTCTAGTGTGTCTTGCAGGCAAATTCACAGCCCCTGAAATTTTCCACATTTTACAATGTTACAGCTATAAGCTGCATTTATGTTAAATTAAATTAGTGCTAATCTGAATAATATGGTGTGTGATAACCCTTAGATAAAATCAAGAGTATCGAGTTGCCTTTGAATTGAGATGTGTGATCTGAGCAGATCTGTCCCAGTGTAAATCCAGTTGTTCTGCATAGGACTCAGAGGTTAATTGGAGAAGTTGAGAGAACAATATTCATGATGTAGAGCAAGGAATTTTTTACGGGCTAATATTTATTCAAATTAATGTTGAGACATGATTCAAAAGGTGAGTATAGATATCTGCAGAGCTGGAAAAATATGCAGAGTAACAGTAAGAGAATCAGCTTGGTTGCCTGTGACATACTCTCCATCGCTCGGGTGGAAAAATCCCTAATGTGTGAAGCTGTTACTCATTGTTCTTGATGGGAGAATGGTTGCTAATTCCTCAGAAGAACCAGCAAAAATTTTAGTTTGTATTCAGTCCAACATTGTTGAAGAAATGGTCCAGAATATGCCACCTTTAAATTAGGGAAACTATAGCATCAGCGTATCATAATTACCATGTTTGTCAACTGAACCAGTGTCTGACTTTCAGTTAAATTATTACACTCTGGGATCCATGACTTGGAAATGCGTTTCCTGAAAAGAAGATAATAGTTTAAACTGCAAACAATGCAGCATTTCAACTTGCAGGTAATGTTGATTCTCTACAAAAACATCAATGTTTTGTCGCATATATTTATGCTGAAGCCTAAAATCGCCTGAACTATCACTTATATTTGAGATGATTTACAAAAGAAACCCAGTTTAGAGTCTGCCCTTGTAATAAGTCAATGATTGATTAGAGAGAATGCACTTTTAGAAACGGGTAGGTCTCATTTACGGTTTGTGCTTTCCATATTTTATAAAGATGCTGTACAATTAGTAAAACAAAAAAATTACAGAGGGAGAGAGAGATAGACCACTTTATTGTTTGTAGTACAAGAACCTATCTGCAGTGACTGGTGTAAACTCCTCCAAACACAAACAAACCTATTAGAAGCTAAAAACAGAATCCCAATGCTTCTACTAATATTAGTTTTAATAGTTTTAATGTCTGAGTCTATCTATCTCAAATTAGGCTTTGCTTTAAATTCTGGGATCTGTTAAATACTGAGTTAGATTAAAAAAATATATAATTCTGTGCCCTTCATTCATGCATTACTTGCAGCAGTTGCTGCCAACAAACAATCTCTGTGCTTCTTGTTTGACAGAAATCTCCTCAAGCTGTCTCACATTTCTAGAGTGGGAAAGGCATTATACTTGGCAGTGTATTCCAGTTAAGGATGCATTGGTAGTCTTGATATATTATTTTGATCTGCACAGATTCCAAGTTTCCTCTTGTTTGATGCAGTAAAAAAAAAACAAAAAAACTCCAGAGTAAAACCAAGCCTATTTCATTGTGGCCAGTTTTACAGTGTAGTCCTGTTTCTCTTACTGTGACTAATTGGATATGCTCTCTTTCATCCTCTGACACGGGAGCTGGTTCGGAGCTCATCTCTTTGCTGTGTGTTTACCGGACGGAGCTGCCTGTGGAGCTAGTTGACAGTTGCCTTTTGTATCTCTGCTTCTTTTTCTATGTCTGTTTCTGTCTCCTTGAACCCCAGTCGGCCTCAGCAGATGGCCGCTCACACTGAGTCTGTTTCTGCTAGAGGTTACTTCCTGTTAAAAGGAGCTTTTCCTCTCCCCTGTGGCTGAAACATGCTTAAATAAAGATTCAACCAATGAGTCGATTCAATCAACTGGTTTTCCTTAGGCTTTAGAACCAGTGACTATAAGATCTGGTTGAATTGCCTCTGTAAAGTGCCTTGACATAATATCTGTTGTGAATTGGTGCTATAAATAAACTGAATTGAATTGAATCTAGCATTGTGTTGTTACAATTCATGTCTGTAGTCACGTTAAAAAATACAAAACGAATTTTAAAAGTTGTTGCCTACAAACCATCTCTATGCTTTTGTTTAATAGAAATCTTCTCAAGCCTCACATTTCTAGAGTGGGAAGCTACTATACTCTGGCGTTTATTCCGTGCTAAGGATGTACTGGTAGTGTTGTGTAATTTTATTTTACCGCAATTGCAGATTCCAAGTTTTCCTCTTTTTGATGCAGTAAAAACCCAGGGTAAAAGCTCTCAGCCTATTTCTCTCATTGTCTCAATTTCTTTTATGGTAGTGGATGCCGTTCTTTTCTATTTTGATCGTTACCATTCTCTGTGATTGTGGGTGGTCAATCTGAAAGTGTGGCCTGATTCAAATCCTTTTCCTTTTGCCACGCCGATATTTCTGGAGCACTGACTTTTAAGGACTGTGTCATGATTGCAGGAATTAGAGGTCAGAGTGGTCAGTGTGGACTAGAAAAAAGTTCCACATAAATTCAGTCCATTTAACATTTCCATTCATTTGAAAGTTAAAATTTTCCTCTCTTGTAAATGTAGTTTGGTGTGAATACCTAAAAATAAAATAAAAATCCCATTTTATTTAAATAAATGGATATTTGCCAGAAACTTTTGGGGTTTGTCACCATTGATTTCAACAGATTCAGTCTCTTTACTGTTTCTGTGTTGAGTCTCATTCATTACCAAAAAGTTTATTCCACAAAAAATACCCAAAAGAAATACCTTTTTCTTTTTCTTTTGCTGAGTTTACACTCACCAGCCACTTTATTAGGTAAATTTACGCTAGTAACGGTTGGACCCCCTTTTTGCCTTCAGAACTGCCTCACCTCTTCGTGGCATAGATTCAACAAGGTGCTGGAAGCATTCCTCAGGGAGTTTGGTCCATATTGACATGATGGCATCACACATTGCCGAGATTTGTCGGCTGCACATCCATGCGTAATCTTCCCGCTCCACCACATCCCAAAGATGCTCTATTGGATTGAGATCTGTGATCAGGAGGCCATTTGAGTACAGTGAACTCATTGTCATGTTCAAGAAAACCAGTCTGAGATGATTCCAGAAGCTTAAGACATGGCGCATTATCCTGCTGGAAAGTAGCCATCAGAAGTTGGATACATTGGGTGGTCATAAAGGGATGGACATGGTCAGCAATAATACTCAGGTAGGCTGTGGTGTTGTCCCCACACCATGACACCACCACCACCAGCCTGAACCGTTGATACAAGGCAGGATGGATCCATGCTTTCATGTTGTAGACGCCAAACTCTGACCCTACCATCCGAATGTCGCAGCAGAAATCGAGACTCATCAGACCAGGCAACGTTTTTCCAATCTTCTATTGTCCAATTTTGATGAGCTTGTGCAAATTGTAGCCTCAGTTTCCTGTTCTTAGCTGAAAGGAGTGGCACCCGGTGTGGTCTTCTGCTGCTGTAGCCCATCTGCCTCAAAGTTCGACGTACTGTGCGTTCAGAGATGCTCTTCTGCCCACCTTGGTTGTAACGGGTGGTTATTTGAGTCACTGTTGCCCTTCTATCAGCTCGAACCAGTCTGGCCATTCTCCTCTGACCTCTGGCATCAACAAGGCATTTCCACCCACAGAACTGGATGTTTTTTCTTTTTCGGACCATTCTCTGTAAACCCTAGAGATGGTTGTGTGTGAAAATCCCAGTAGATCAGCAGTTTCTGAAATACTCAGATCAGCCCTTCTGGCACCAACAATCATGCCACGTTCAAAGTCACTCAAATCACCTTTCTTCCCCATACTGATGCTCGGTTTGAACTGCAGGAGATTGTCTTGACCATGTCTACATGCCTAAATGCACTGAGTTGCCGCCATGTGATTGGCTGCTTAGAAATTAAGTGTTAACGAGCAGTTGGACAGGTGTACCTAATAAAGTGGCCGGTGAGTGTAAGTCATTTATTCTTTATTTCGTGAAGCGGCCTTTATTTTAAAAATGCCAACAAGTGTGCTCTTGCTATGTGATTTATGAAAGGGGGCAGCTTAGAAAGGAGATGAGAAGATAATTGTGGTTCAAAGAGGAATGAATGCCGCAATAGGTACCTCCACTTCAGAGCTTTACTGTGAGAACAGTCATAAAGATGATGAAAGTTCAAAGACCCAAAATATCATCACAGAGCCTGAAGCAAATTTTTGGCACTCTTGATATGAAAATGCAAACCATTACAATCAGAAAGAGACTGCACAAAAGTTCCCTTTATGTGAGGTTTTCAAGCCAGAGGGAAATTTGCTAGATAAAAAGTGTAGCAAATGGAAAGCAGATATGGAATGAATTTTTTTTTCCACTGACGTATTAAACATTGAACTATTATCTGAGCACCTGAATCTCAACAAAATAATCTTTCCAACTGTGAAGAGAAGGGATTATGAAGGTTTAGTGTTGCTTTGCAGCAGGAGGACCTCTCCAGCTCTCCATCACAAAACCATCACTTAAATTCAGTGGTGGACGAAGTACTCAACAGTAGTGCCTGAGTAAAAGAGTTGATACTAAGTCAAATCTTACTCAACTACATGTAAAAATTACTCAGCCAAACAGCTACTCAAGTTGAAGTATTGAAGTATTCCCTTTTGAAAATACTGAATAGTATTCGGAAGTACGTGCATTTAAAAATACTTAAGTATTCAAAAGTACAAATTATATTTTATAATATTATATTTCTGTGTAATTTTCAGAGTAATCTTAAACAGCCTTGTAACATTTAGAAACCACTTGATGTATTGATGCGTAGAACCACCTGCTACAAATACTACTGAAGACATTCAGCATTAAAATGCCACAAGAAAATAAGGAGGGCCATTTTGATTAATATTTTATACTTAAATAAAAACCAAAAAGAAAACATGAGTGTCTTGATTTTCCTTTCAATTTCACCATGGAATAGAAGGTTGAATCTATTACCACAAAGAAACCGCATATCTGATTTGAGAACTCATCCTGCTAAACTATTTGGTCATAATGCAACAATTATCACCTTAGTAAAGTCTATAAACTACAAATAATATCTGCCCTGAGTTTCTCACATTTGTGGAACATTATGCAAATATCTAAAACAGTGGTGTCCAAATTCACTCATAAGGGCTTCAGTTTTGCATGTTGAAATTACATTTTAAGAAAGAAAAACAGCAACAGCGGATTAAAAAGCTAAGCTAAGCCAAAAGGAATGAGTAACTGGCAGCCTCCTATAAATAAAGTAGAATATTTGACTTTGAAATATAATGGAGTGAAAGTTACAAGTTTCCCCCCATAAAATTACTCAAGTAAAGATACGTATGTACTTAAGTACAGTAATCAAGGAAATGTACTTTTATAATTACTGCTTAAATTTCACTTTATGTGAAAGGGGCTGGAAAAAACAAATGCAAGGGTAAAAAAACATGAAGCTAACAAAGAACGGCAGCCTAAAACATTAAATTCACCAAAGAGACACCAATAAAAAGTAGTAAAAGAAGTAAATATTTTTTTTTTTTTAAACCATAACCATCTCTAATAGCATGTAGTTGTGAAGCATTTTTAATAATCTTTCAGGGTAGAAACACATGTTTAAAATGGTTTTGTTAGATTTAATACTGTGCTGCATTATTGGATGATCTTTTTTTTTTATCCAGATAAACAAATATGCAGCAAGTTTTACTTTTCAATATTGGATTATATCAAGCTCATGTTCAAAAATTGTTTTTCTCAAATTATCATCAATGTTTAGTTTGTAGTTGGCAGATTGCTTTTTATTAAAATGGTCTCTCTCTCTAGCCTTAACTCCGTAGAAGGGGTAAATGCACTATTTATGTGAATATTTCTGCTTCTCTAAACGCAGACTGGAGACTAAGAAATCTGGATGAACTCACAATATGGGTCCATAGAGGAGAGAAGAATCAGGCATAAAATAAAAAGCCTTATGATATGACAGGGTAGTAAGGCACCTTCAGATGGGTCAGAGGCTGTTTACTTTTCTCAGGAATTTCCAGCTTGGTGCCTATTCAGGTCCAATATTGCTTATGGGTTTTTGTTTACTTTGACTGAAAGGATCCTCTGCTCTGTCTCCTAAGGATTGTTTTCTGCACAGGAAGGTCAGTTGGATGCTTGATTGTTCCTTTTTAACTTTACAGCCAAATTTTATGCAATCTGAAAACTGTCTGGATCAAAGTAAAAAAAGCTGCAACAAAAAATATGCACAAATTCCAAAAGTAAAAAAAAAAAATAAAATAAAATAAATAAAAAAATAAATAAAAAATTTAGATGCTTGGCTCCGGGATTTGGCTCCTTGGTTCTCTGTGATGATTATCAGTGGATCCCTGTCCCTCCATTTTTTTCTCTCAATTCTTATTACTATTGCTCCATTCTTCCTCTTCATTGCTCCTTCATCACTGACCCAGCTCTCATCTGTAAACATAAGGCAAGTGTATTTTTTGACATCGTCTGCTTTGCAACAAGTTGTCAAACCAAGGCCAGAGAAGGATTATTGTTGTTCTTATAAACTTGCTTGTTTACATTTTCTGAGGAGGTACTTTCCCATAACTTCCCTACAGTAAAACATCTACCTGGATCCAGTGATTACCTCAGGTTTTGAGACCTGAATAAGACTAAGGAGAGGCAAGGGTTACATTTGAGTAAATAAGGTCAAACTTTGACAAAAAAGATCATTCTATGTGCATTTGGAAACACTTTTAAGCATAATGGAATTAAAAAGTTCACCTTCATTCTAATGTCGTCTAGAGGTACGTTTTTACATTTTGACATTGACTCTGCACCTTCAAGGTTCAGTTCTGCACATGCATTCCATTGCTTAAATATATTTCAAAACACCGCTATGTCAAAATGGGACAGTGCAGTGAACAAGTTTAAAATATAAAAAATAGCGCTCCTGTGTTAAAAGGGAAGCTAAGCATAAAGAGGGAAGTAGCTTCTTTCCCCCGTTTTAAGCGGGAGAGAGGCGTATTAGAGTAGCCGTTAGTGGGTGATACATTTCCCAGACTCATCTTATGCTGGTGAAAATTATGGAGTAGTCCACCTGAAAGTTCTCAGTTTGCCCATAAAACAAAGGAAGCTGCAAACAGGGAATAAGAAGGGATTAATAAAACCAGAGAGGCTGAAGACTCTGAACTAATATCTGAAATGAAAGAACGTTGGTTTAAGAAGCTTACAATACAGACAGAAGGAAATGTGCAAGAGTCGCATCCAGTGTTACAACATGAAAGGAAACCACTGCCATGCAGCCACAGTTAACTCCACCATCTGAGAGCCCGCAGAGCACTTTAATCCCACAAAGCCAAATTATTTTTGATGGATTTTGGACGAAAAGAGAAACCAGCTGTCAAAAGCTTCAGCAAAAGAATGTTGCTTTGGGATGCTTGTGTTAATGATACAAATAAATTTAGTGTTTTTGCTTTCTGACAAATACATTATCACTCAAAAGAGAGAGAAGCAATTAATTTTGCCAAATTTAAATCTAAATTTTAAAGTGCGTGATCTATAAAAGTATGCTGATATACCAAATTTTGGCACCTTGTAGATCTGCTATTAAAGATAAGAAAGCTGAACAGCTTTTTAAGAAAGATGAAGTCTGGTAAAGATTTGTCCACTATAAACACTGATTCAATACTTAAATTACTCTCTGGTTAAAACTAGAAGCTTTTTTTCTTTTTCTGCCCGGGTTTGTGTAAAATTCTAATTAACGCATTAATTAATGTCAAAATAGACCTAACCCCAATTCCAGCACGGTGCCTGTATGGAACCACAATAATTACGCACTCATTATAGCTAATGAAAGCTTTACACTGCCCTCCCAGAGGGCAGTGCATAGGCCACACCTTGTGCACAGCCATCCTCTGAAGTTTCTTAACCACAGAGTTTATTTGGTGATCCTTGAAAGATTAGAGTCACCCTACAGAACCAAACTAAATGTAGAAAACAAAATGAGGAGAGCATAGTGTATTCACAAAAATAATTCACTAAAGAAAGGCCGTACATTAAATCCAATATACTTGGATATTTATACATTTACTTAATTAATCATTCATGGTTATGCATCATAGAAATATTAAATGCACAGAATTAGCCGGAACAAAAACTATTGTAGCATAAAACTCATTCATTGAAAACAAAGTAGCCGTCGCCAATGTTGCTGCTTAATGTCTGTCTTCCCATTTTTTTTGGTCTCACTTAAGCATTTATTATCGCCTTTTATCGTGCCATCATGTGATTGCGCATGCCTATCGGCACATCTCTGGGCTACTCAGTGAAGCAATGCAGATAAGAGTGTTGCAAATGTAATTCCGGACTGAGAAGAACAGTGGAAAAAAGTGAGAAGGGGTGTTAATCTGTGTCAGTGACTTTCAGGGCCTTTTGTGGTAACAAAAAACTATGGTGTTGTGTGTAATCAATATATATATGATAAGATATTCCATAGTAATCAACAGTTTAATCTAGTGGCCTTATTGGCGTTAAATAAAAGTGGCTCACAAATAGAGCCTTGAGGACCTCCAAATGGGATATTTTCTTAGGTCTGCCAGGTAAGATTGCTTTCCATTAGGGACGATTTTAGGATCAGAGGTTTATGGGTGCTGAACACCAAGAGAGCTGACTGGCCAGACGAGATTAATTTCACTGTTTTCTATGCATATTTTAAAAAACTTTTTCAGTGCATTTTGCTAATAACTGACTCCATCATTCACTAATGTTTCTGAAACGTGTGCCAAACATCTAACAAGCAAAGCAAAAAGCAGCATTTTATAGAAGAATATTCCAATCAATTAAAGTGTTTAAATCAACTCATTTCATGGAAATCTTTGAATCAGTTTTCATCAAGTAGTTTTCTCTTTTGTGTACCAAAAGTACTTCCATGATATATGTAAAATAATCTACTGAGTTAAACGTTTTTTTTTTTGCCAGTCTGTTTTCTTACCTGTTTTTTTCCTGACCTTTCACTTCGCACACACCTTGCTCCTCTGCTCCCGCTTCTACACCTCTCCCTCTTTAGAATGGCAATCATAAAATGGATTATAAATTCAAATAACTAGAAACTGAAAAAAAAAATGATAACAATTTACCAATAAGGTTTTAAAGATAATCAAACAAACCAATCTCAGACACATTAGAGCCCCTCGCTGATGGACATTTCACCAACACACCATCAATAGGTGCAGAAATCTGACTGAACATTTCAGAAAACACCGGAATGCAACGTTTTCCTCAAAGCATTGGTCAACATTTTGGGTAAGGAGGTCCCTTAGGCTTGTATTCTTTATTTTTGTTTGTTTATTATCATTATTTCTGAAGAACCAGAACACAATTGAAGGGGTTAAATAGCCAAATACTGTATTGTTTTTACAATGTCAATTTTTTATTGTTTTTTTTATTATTATTATTGTCAAAAGTGCATAAACTATACAGTAAGCAACTCATATTATAGGGGTGCTTTTATTCAAATTAGGCTTGCTTCAGCACCCCGAAAAATAGACTAAAAACGCCTATGCTTGCCATTTATAATTTTTAATAACTTCCATCAGAATTGCAAAAAGCAAATGCAGTGTAGTTTATCATATTTAGAAATGTTATGGACTGACTATGAAACGCTTATCCATTATCCTGTCTTTTATGGCAGACAATATTAAAAAGGGAAATCCTATGAATGTTTTGTCTGGGAGCAGAGATCACTGTTGCAGTTTGTGTATTCACAGAGCAGCAGATGGGTCATTCAAGCATGATTATCTTTTTGCAGGGAGGGGGGGGACTCTTGCTGGCAGAGGTGGAGATTATACTGTGTGGTCTAGAAGCCAAAATAATCACTCCATCATCTCTGGCTAAGTTTATTATGCTACAGAAATCTACCAAAAACATTTGGTTGGGTTTGTTCAAGACAAAAAAGACAGTGTTGATCTTTGTGAGGCATATCAGAATGCTCCATAGTCACCACAGCAATAGTTTCCATGTACTATTTTACTGCTTTTTTTCAAAAAACCATCTCTACTGCTCTATGCTTCCCTTGTTCCCCTTTTGACTGCCCGTTGAACACTTAAAGGGGCCTACTTTTGTGCAAAGCTGCTTACAGTTTCCTTTAGCATAGACAGGATAGTATAGGGGTATTTCTGCAAGCAATCCCTCTCCCTCTCTCAACCTTAATTAGGCCACCCACATGCACAGTCATGAGCCTCACATGTTTTCCTTGTAACATTTTCAGACTGTGTATACAGAAAACACATAATGATTGGCAGAAATGTGTGAAAACAATAAGCCTGGAAACATGCTTACGTGCCGCCCCAAGTGTTTCTTATTTTGTTGTGATTCTTTTTTTGTCAATCATCCATTCATATATATAGCAAAATAAATGTAGTCTATGTTTGGAGAGATCTGTAGGAAATAAAGCAGGATGAAATGAAATAAACATTGTGACTTACAAAATGCTTTGTAATAATACCAATTGAATAATAATTTAGCTTTATTGAAATGTATCTCTGCATCTAACCCATCATTTTGCACGTCCTAGGACAGAGTTTGCTTATTATAGGATGGTATTAGACTTGAATGAGTTTATTTCTATTTGGGGAGGTTGAGATGTTTTATGTCGTGTAAATAAGGAAATGTTTATTCTCAGTTTTTCAGGGGGTTGATTTATTTATTTTGTTTTTTTCTTTTGGGTTGTTGTATATGAGTATATGTATGTAATTTACTTCTGTTTAATGTAATTGTATCCATCTATCTAGACTTAGATGTATTTGTCATTTTGTTTACGCAAAGTGTAAAACAAAAGAATTTCGTTTAAGAAAAGCTCTCTGCACAATTTCATTTCTTTTTTAAGTGCAGCCTTGAAAAATAGTAAAAATATATAGAAACAGTACATATACACATGCCTGTAAATTTAAAAAGTTCTAACATTTCAGGTTTTATCTATCTATCTATCTATCTATCTATCTATCTATCTATCTATCTAT
>JAGKQL010004783.1:0-13199 GCA_018398635.1 Cyprinodon brontotheroides
GCACATCCACTCAGTCACGGTCAGAGAAACAGGACCACACTGGAAAAGCACTTAGTTAAGCATATTGTGCAAACAACAAGAAAAAAATTATTTACTCTGCGAATCTATTAAGTCCATTCCCAGCTCCAAAGGTGTCCTGGTTTTCCCAAATGAAGATATGGTCACCCTACTATAAAGCACAACATGAGGAGACTTACTCGCCACAATATAATCGACGAACCAGCTAGTTTGGAGGATCTAATCCGGTTAACCATTAGATTGGATAACAGACTCCGGACTAGAAAATAGCTCTAGGCAAAGAAGCCTAAATTTTTCTGTTTCTGTTCCTGCATCTAACTCCACCTCTGTTTTTTCTGGATCCCCAGAGCCCAGTACCAGGCCGAGAACTAAGAGTCAAACACCTCCAGCTCCTGTCCAAATCTCTCACTTCTCTTCCTCATCCACAGAAGGAGCGGAGGTCGAACCCATGCAGATTGGGCACACAAAGCTGTCACCTGTAGAAAGACAACAAAGATTCAAGGGGAATCTGTGTCTGTACTGTGGTGAGCCTGGCCACTTTATTGCTTCTTGCCCGACTAAAGCAAAAAGCCGGGGTCCGTCAGAGGATGTGAGGAGTCTGACGGACCATCTAAAGACTGAGAAATCTCCTCACTTATTGTTACCTGCAACCTTAATTGTTTCTAACCAGATGCTTACATTATCAGCCTTCATCGACTCTGGGTGTGAGAAAAACCTCATTGATTCAGATCTGGTTCAGCAGCTGAGGTTTGAAACTATTCCATTGAAAAAGCCTCTCAGAGTTTCTGCCATTGATGGGAAGAAGCTACACCAAGTCACTCATCAGACACAACCTTTAGAGCTTCTTATCTCTGGAAACCATCTTGAGACTAACATTTTTTGTTTTCCCCTCAGCATGCTCTCCCCTGGTGCTTGGATTGTGGTTGGAACGTCACAACCCCCATATCAACTGGGCTGAGCGCCATTGAGTCCTGGTCTACTTCCTGTCACATTTCATGTCTTCGTTCTGCGGCTCCTGCTGTTCAGTCTCCCCTAAAGGTAAGGGGATGGACTCTCCTGACCTTACTTCTGTCCCCTTCGAGTATCATGATCTGGCACCCAGTCTTCAGTAGGGAACCAGTGCGGCGTCTCTTCCACCTCACGGAGCCGACGTGTGTGTAGCGAACTGCGCCCATTTGACTTATTACCGAGCCCCCCTTCCAGCAGTAGATTATTTAACATCTCAAACCTGAACATGAAACAATGGAGAAATATATTAATGAGTCTCAGCTGCTGGTATTATTAAAATTGCATCTTATCTCCTCCTGATTGTTTCTTTTGTGGGAAAGAAAGAGCGGTTCCCTCCAACCCTGTATTGACTACAGAGGATTAAATCAGATAACTGTCAAAAATAAATACCCCCTACTACAACTGAAGTCTGCTTGGGAACCTGTTCAAAGCAGCGACAAGTGTTCACCAAACTTCGATTTAAGAAAGCACGCCTATCATCTCCTTAGAATAAGGGAAGGAGACGAATGGAAAAACAGCTTTTAAGACCCCCATTGGGCCAATTTGAGTACTTGGTCATGCCTTTTGGTCTTACTAACGCTCCTGCATGTTTCCAAGCTCAGTCAACGACGTCCTCAGAGACTTTCTGAATGTTTTTGTTTTCGTATACATTGATGATATCCTGATCTACTCAAAAAACCTCTCTGACCACAAGAAACAAGTTCGTCTGGTCCTTCAGAGACCGCTGGAAAACAAACTCTTCGTTAAGGCTAAAAAATGTGAATTTCACCAATCCTCTGTTACATTTCAAGGGTTTGTCCTCGAGGGCGGGCAGGTGAAGCCAACCGAAGACAAAATAAAGGCAGTTCTGGACTGGCTGACACCTGAAAACCGTAAGCAGCTTCAAAGGTTCCTGGGGTTTGCTAATTTCTACAGACGCTTCATCAGAAATTATAGTCAAACTGCTCTACCCCTCACAGCTTTGACTTCTCTGAAGAAGACATTCCAATGGGCCTGAAGCTGAATCTGCATTTAACAAGCTTAAGACTCTGTTTTCCAGCGCACCCATCCTGATCCAGCCTGACCCCTCTAAGCAGTTCATCTTAGAGGTGGATGCATCTGACTCCGGTGTTGGAGCTGTATTATCGCAACAATCAGATTCTGACCAGAAAACTCACCCCTGTGCATTCTTTTCACGCAGACTCTCTCCGGCAGAACAAAATTATGATGTCGGAGACAGAGAACTACTTGCCATTAAACTCGCCTTGGAAGAATGGAGACATTGGCTCGAGGGCGCCGAGCATGCGGTATTGGTCTGGACAGACCATAAGAACCTGTCTTAACTTCAATCAGCCAAGAGATCCAACCCACGCCACTCTAGATGGTCTCTGTTCTTTTCTCATTTCAATCTCATCATCTCTTACAGACCTGGTTCCAAGAACGTCAAGCCCGATTCTCTCTCTCGTCTGTATTCCTCTGATCAACCTGAGACACCTGAGCCTGTTCTTCCTTCCTCGTGTACTGTTGGAGCCATTTCCTGGGAGATCACTGATCTCATCAACTTTGCCCTGGCCTCTGAACCTGACCCAGGTAACGGTCCACCAAACAAGACATATGTTCCTTCCTCAGTCAGATCCCGCCTCATCCAGTGGATGCACTGGTCAAGATTCTCAGCTCATCCTGGTGTGAGTAGAACGATTGCGCTCGTCACACGTCGTTTTTGGTGGCCGTCCCTTCACAAGGATGTGAAGGAGTACGTACTGGCCTGTCCCATCTGTGCCAGGAATAAACCGACCCACCAACCACCCTCTGGTCTCCTACGTCCTATACCTGTTCCAACCCATCCATGGTCCCACATAGCTGTGGATTTTGTCACCGGCCTTCCCATTTCCAGAGGTATGTCCACCATTCTCACCATTGTTGACCGTTTTTCCAAGGCCTGCCATCTGATTCCCCTCAGGAAGTTACCCACTGCATTCCAGACAGCCCAGCTCCTGGTGAAACATGTCTTCCGTCTCCACGGTATACCCCAAGAAATTCTCTCGGATCGTGGTCCTCAGTTCATCTCACAGGTCTGGAAAGCCTTTTGTTCCGCACTCAACTGTAAGATTTCTCTCTCCTCTGGTTACCATCCATAGACCAATGGGCAGACGGAGAGAATGAACCAGCAGCTTGAATCCGCTCTCTGCTGCCTCTCCTCTGATAACCCGACTGACTGGTGTCAGTACCTGTCCTGGACAGAATACGCACTTAACTCCCACAAATCTGCCGCAACCGGTCTATTCCCTTTTCAGGTCTCTCTAGGGTACCAGCCTCCACTTTTCCCAGCAGACGAGAGGGAGATAGCAGTCAGGTCTGTCAACCACCACATCAGCCGCTGTCACTGCACGTGGAATGATACCATCACCCCCCTTAACCGCACCTCTGCCACGAATAAGAAATTCGCAGACAACGGAAGACGTCCTGCTCCCTAGTATGCCCCTGGGCAAGAGGTATGGCTGTCGACCAGGGATATACCTCTGAAATCCATGTCTCGCAAACTGTCTCCCAAGTTCATAGGTCCATTCAAGATCACCAGGATCATCATCTACCCTGCGTATACACCCCACTTTCCATGTCTCACAGATCAAACCAGTCATCACCAGTCCACTTTGCCCGCCATCCGACTCCCCTCCACCCGCCCTGGACAGTGACGGCCATCCGGCCTACACTGTCCGCCGGATCGTGGACTCCTGTCGGCGAAGTCGCGGTTGGCAGTACCTCGTCGACTGGGAGGGCTACGGTCCGGAGGACCGCACCTGGGTCCCTGGTTCCTACATCCTCGATCCATCCCTCATCAAGGACTACGAGAGGTCCCTCCCGTCCACATCATCAAGTCAGCCGGTTGTTGAGGAGGGTACTGTCGGGATCACGAGATCTGCCACCTGTCTCCAGCAGAGAGCGTCGTGGGCTTCCTGAGCTGGAGTCCTCAGCACACCTGGGGATCATCAGCTCATCAGAAGACCACCTCCTACATAAGCAGCAGTCAGACCTTCACTGGAAAAAGTGTGGCCCAGCTTAAATAAAAAAAATTGATGTCCATTTGTTGCATCTAATATATTTGACTTCACAGAATCTAAATAAAGTGGTTTGGTACAACATGACTATTTAATATTGACTCCAACCATATTACTTTACTTGACCCAATATTAATTCTTCACCTTTATCCAAGTTAAATTATTTACATTTTAGTTTTGGAACCAAATTAATATATTAAAATTGAACCCATCAAATATGTATACCTTGCACCAAACTAATATTCAGGCATTAACACCAGTTAATTCATTGGCACCATGAAAGTCTTTTTTTTTTCATATTTCATAAACTTGGTTTCATAAACAATTTGCATCACTCACATCACACTTAACACACTACAGCATTAGTTTTTTTCTAAGCCATTTATTCCTCAAGTAAAAAAGGACCCAAAAAAAGTTGCATGTTCAGACAAAAATATAAACATGTCATTGTTGCTCTACATCAGAGCAATGAAATAAAGACAATATGGTTTATCAAGCAAAATTAAATGGACAGAAAGCATCCACTGTTGAACTGTTCAAACACATCTGAACTTGAAGGAATGTTAAATCTCTAAACATCATGAAAGAACTAAAATTCCAACAAAAGCACTCCATGAAAGTGACCCCGTGAGCCTGTCTAACAAAGTGCTGTGAGGTGGTCTACCTCTTAAATAGATGCCACTGGCAACTACATGCACACATTAAGTACACACAAATATACACTACTGTGCAGTTTTGAGTTCACCACTGAGTTTGCGAATCTTGGAAGTCATCTTGTTGGAACCAAGCTCCATCAGGATCTTCTGAAGGGCCTCAAAGGTGAACCTGAAACCCTGTGGATACTTCATGTTAAGAGCATAGCAAAGTCCAAAGAGCATTGCCACTCCGGCTGCAACAGAAGGCAGCTCATTGAGGACTTCCACACCATCAATGACAATCCCAACGTCTTCAGGCTGCTGTAGAAGGCTTGAATTCTCTCTGAAGACGAAGACTGCCATGATGGTCCTCTCCAGCTCCTGCTCGGCTTGATCTTTCTGGGAGACCTGAGGCAAAATATACGAAATATGCAACTGAACAACTGCAGTCTGGCACACCCCATTAATCACTATATACTGTTTAATGGTAGGGATGCACGATATTTGGATTTTGGTCGATATCCGATATGCTGATATATTTTAAAAGTCATGTTGCCGATAACCCGATGCTCGAGCACCGATGTTAAAGCTGGACAAAAATAAGTAGTCATTGAGAATAGCGAATAGCATTTATCCATTTCTGACACTTTGAAAAATAATATACTCTAAAATATTGCCATATGCTGATATCAAATTGATTTTTAAAACGCGGTATCGATCTATTTTACTTTCAAAATCTCATGAAACTTCATCGTTCTGTTACAAACTTTCGCGGATATTTTGCAAATTCTTGTGAATTTTGTTACGTAGTAAAATAGATCGACACCGCGTCAATATATCAACATATAAAAATATAGCAACATTTGGTAAATTTTCGGGTGATTGGCAGAGCATTTTGATGACATATAGCAATATTTTCATTAGTGAAAAGGAATTGATATGGTGGCTTTAAATGGCAATATATCAGCATATGAAGATGTTGGGATATTTTAAATGGATCAATATTTTTCCCTCGTCTTTTGGAAGTTTTAAGTCTGTAAAAAAAGAAGTTTTTTGAAGAAGAAGAAGAAGAAGTATTTTTATTTTTTTTTTTTAGACTTTAGAAACTTTACAGAAGCTGATCAAATATCGGGTTAAATATCGGTGGAGTGGCCGATGTCCGATATTCAGTTTTAAGGCCAATACAGGGCCGATAATCGATAGGGAAGGCCGCATATATATCGCATCCCTATTTAATGGCATAGGTGGTCTCCCGTGAGGAATAAAGTTGAATCATCATTGTGATAGAAAATATCTTGACATACCATGTATTCCTTTATAAGGTCCTCAACACGTTCTCCCAGGTAGATGATGAGAGCTTTGAGGATACACTCCCTTCTGAAATCTGCATCAGCACCCTTTAGGGACAATGAAAATGGTTATTATGCGATGTGTAGATTAGTCTAGCAACTTAATTCCCAGCTCTACCATAAACAGTGCTTTTACAGTGTGTGCCTGGTCAATATTGAATCCATGGCAGACTAATTGAAAGCAGTGAAAATGTAAAGCCATTCTAGTACATCTGCCAGAGGCCACTGGTAGTCCCTCTTTAAATATGAAGACAGAGTGGATGGCTCCTGTTTGGGTTCCTATAGTGTCAAAGTATATTTGGTGCCGTGACAGGTGCACAAATTATTTTCTATGTGCTACTAAACATTAATGTACTCACAGGTGGCACATGTTTTTCTGTTTTTAAATGGTTGATAGTGAATATGGTGCAAAACTTGGCACACAATAACAATGCCATGTACATCAATTGCACATCATCTGCACACCCTCTTCATGTAGAAGGATTGAGGGCTGTCGTTAGTGGCCAATTATATACTGCACATCATACCTGGTCAAGAAACTCAAGGATCGTGGCAGTTTTTGCTTTAGTGATCCCTCCTTTCTTTCTGAAGATCTTCAGCAGCTGCGGGGAGTGCTTGTCCAGGTGCGCCATAAATCTGGTCAGGAGGGGAACTGCAGTAACCCGCAGAAACTCTGCATCAACCTGCACACAAGAAAACATTGTGAAATAGACTTAAAATTTAAGAATAATGTGAAATAAAGAAAAAAAAAACATTTTCTCATGTATGGGCTTAAGTATACAAAAAGTTGTAAAAAGTGTACCTCTTCCATCTGAAATAAAGCTGGCCATCTTTCCATGAGGTTCTCGATGGTTGGCTTCTGATCCACAATCTCTTGCCTCCTGAACTGAAAAGTCCTGGCCATCTTCTCCCGTATGGTTCTCTCATTGTTTCTTATCTTTATTTCAGTCAGAAGAGATGCTCTTTCTTTCTCAAGGTTTTCTGGACTGTCTCCGCTGGGTTGAGGATAGTAATTGGTCTCCCCTCTTCTCGCCTTTTTCACATTCTTTGCTGGGAAGGGAGTAGCATCTTCTCGTGATTTGGATTTCAGTGTGTTCACCATGAGCTCAGACGAAAGTCCATGTGACCTCAGCTGAGTGCGGTAGTTGCTCATCTTGCACTTGAGCTTCAGTTTCCATCCATAACTCTCATTGAAGGAGTCTGGTTGTCTCAAGCAGGGATGTTTCCGTGTCAGAGCCTCTGCAACATCACTCAGGTCTGCATCAGTGGGGTAAGCCTTGTAGGAAAAAATCTTCTCTGCCAATCTTTCCAGTATGTCGGACAGCATTTTTGATGAAGGTGTCAGTCTGGTTTGGTTCTGTGCATATTCTGCATTTCCTCTCTGAAGTAGACCTTCTGTTTCGAGGGAGAAAGGCGGGATGATGAATTCCTTTGGCCACGGCTCTTTTCTCAGTCCCTCACTGTCAGAGCTCTGGCTGAGTATGATGGTGTCATCTGTATCAGTGTTTCGTGAGGCAAGGCTTGTGTCTAAGTCACTCAGATCAGATGGGACACTTTCAATGAAACTCAGAACAATATCAGGAGCAGCTTGTATGATCTTGATTGTAGTAAGGTCTTTGATCATGGACGTTGCGCTCAAGTTAACAAATGTTCCACCAAAGTCATCATCCTTGTACTGCAGCCTGATGTCTCCAGAAAGTTTGCATACATTTTTGACCTGTTCAATGAGCTCTTCAACTGTGTCCGGCACCCTTGATAATTCCATCCTCTCAGCGCTTTCGTCACCCAACAAGATGAGGAGTCGGACGGGAGTGGCCATATTGCAAAGTTGGATCTCAAGTTGTTGATGTAGATGCCCTGACAGTCAGTGACGTTCAGGAAGCTGGAGTCAAAACCTGGGTGGCAGGAGAATAAAACGAAAGACAGAAGGAAAGAGAAATTATTAATTCACATTCACAACCACCTTGTGTCAACATACAGATGAGATGAAAGCTTTGAGTTGTAATAAGTAAGGTGCATCAGTGCCCCTTTAAGTTAGTCTAATATAAAACAATGCGTATGCACCCCTTTTATATCAGTACAAGTGCCCCTGTCTGTTAGTACATTGTCACAGTATGTCAGCCCCTCAAGGTCAGTCTAGTCACACGGTTTATCCATGCCACATTAGAGGTAGGTCATGTAATTCTTTTAGAAGTTAATTTCCTTAATACATGCTGCCCATTCACAAATGTTACCTTTTTCACAAATAATTACCACCACCATGCCATTCTAAGTATTCATTTCAAATTTCAAGTAGGCATTTTTGTCACCTAGTAAATACAAGGTTAATACTAAGTAAATATTCTGGAAAATATCCCATTAGAAATATTCAGCACAGTTGCAATGGGCTGCATAGTTGCAATACCCATTCTGCCCACCATGCATACTCTACCTTTAAGTTAGTACAGTGTCAGTTTAGTGCAGATTTTGAAAAGTGATAAGTAGAATGAATTACATTAAAATAGAATGATTTCATGAATATGCAGATCTTAAATGTTAAAAAAGAGAAAAATATTATGCATACCTTAAATTTGAATATATCTTTTCAGGGTAATGAAACGCACTCCTCCCACAGTGTAAGCTACCAGGGGATATGGATCAGTCAGTTGATCCGATTCCACAAGTATTATGTCATTGGTAGGGCTCACTTCAACTTCGAAGGCCCTGAAGTGTTCCCAGTGCCACACTCTCAGTTTCTTAACAATGAAAAAAAGTCTCTCCTTCAGAATAAACATGTGGATGATCTCAGTAAATTCTGGAATCCCTTCCAAAGACCCATGTGCAAGTATCATTCCATTTCTGTAGTTGAATCCACTGAAAGTGACACTTTTAGCCAGGCACACATTATCCATTGTTGGGTGCTTGAGCCGTATAGCTTGTGCAATATGCTCTTTTAACACATCAACAGAAAGAGTTGAGACAGTTGACACTTCCAGAAGAGGTTTTTGAGGGTACATAAATATCTGCTGTGCCATATGAAATTGGTGTCGTTCCGCCAAAGACAGCAAAACATTCTTGAAAGATCTTGAGTAACGAACAACTCTTTTAAAAAAACTGTGCTTGGCTTCATATCTCAAAGTCCAAAGACAGACTAATGGTCCAAATTTACGAATTAGCTGAGGATAATGTTCCAAAAGATGATGCTTAGGCAGTAGACGGTAGTCTGGGAAAACCTCTTGAAGTCGAACTCTGTGCTCTGATATCTTGAAATTCAAATATGCGATTGATTCCTCTGTATGGACAGGTGAGACAATAAGCTCAACTAGATCTTTTAAGTCACCCAATATTTTCCATGCTGGTTCATCCACAGGTACCTTTTGACCGACAAGGAATGGGAAAAACCTTAAGAGACTCCAGTTTTCGTGAGAATTGCCTCCTATTGTCTTTCGAGATGCAAAGTTCAATGGCACTGGATGGGGACAATTAACTTTGTCTGTCCACTTAAAGGGGAAAGCTAGTATAGACTCATTTAAATATGCAAAAGTAAAGTACTTCTTGGATGTGAAAACAGAAAGACAAAGCGCAATCTCTGCCGGTACGATTCCTTCAAATAAATCATGGACCAAATCTGGGGGGAAACCCGTGGTAACTTTGAAATGACTGAGTTTCTCAGAGAGGACACATCTCTTCTTGACACCACAGAAATTACTTAGAGAATCTTGTTCAAGGATTTTAAGGTGTTCTGAGTGAATCTGTTCTGTTCTTAATGTAAACGCTCCACTATCTACAGTTTTAGTTTGAATTTCTGATCTAGATGCTGTACAAAATCGACACAGGTGACCACTTGAAAAGCTTTCAACAAACCCAGCGATACCATGTGCTCCAAGGTTATCGGCTATCACACACTGGATCGTTCCCCTAACACATTTCCCTAACTTCTGCAAAAAGACACCGTGCTCTTCTAATGAAATTAAATCACTTATGAGTGGCTCAAGTACAGTCTCATAGCCATACACTTTCAAATCATCACTTTTGACTAGAAGAGCCAAGTAAATTGATGACAGTGAAGACAGACAACCAGGGATCAGATTGCCTAAAGTCCAATAGAAGGCACAGATTTTATGTTTTCTCCGTGATGTCCCAATTGGGTTGCAGATTTCAAACTCGTCTACATAAAGATTTAGTGAAATGGCACAGTCTGCAGACAGAAGGGTGTTGTTTCTGAAAAAATCACCATCAAAAGGACAACTATATACTGTTTGATCGCTCTCTGGTGACTGATATCTCTCTCTCAAATGCACAGTTTTTGCCAGAATTACATCAGAATTTAGAATTTGCTGCAATGTTTTCAGCACAGATACAAACTGCAATGATTTTTGGTTTCTTTTATCAAGAATGTATTCCAAGGGAGACACTACGCAGAATTCTCTTTTATAATATGACTTCCGTTTCCAACTAGTAGACAATGGCCCTTGTTTCCCTATTGCTTTATGAATTGGGTGTGAAGAACAAAGAAAAGTGGCCAATTGTTGAACAACAGATGCTTCCACATGACAATTATTATCTTCCAAATGCTGGTTAATTGCTGCTATACTACCCCACACTGAGACATCTCCAATGAGATGTTCTAGCTCCTCAAGCAATTCATTTACAGCTGTAGCCGAGACTAAATATGTATGTTCTAATTTAAGTAAAAGTGAAGCTAATTTCAGTTCAACTTCCTTTTCCAAATCTCTTGACTCTTCAGTGGTTAGCTCTATTTCTTCATTCAAGTCATAGTCAGATGGATTGGAAATGAGTGACGTGACAACTATTCCTCTTTTAAAGTCATTAATGGTGCATGACTGATGTTTTCTCCATTTATGGCTCCGGAAACTGCTGTATATGTTGGTTTTGTATGAGCAACCATCAAACATACATGGGACTACTTCATATTTTCTCAGATGTTCATAGATATGTTGGAAAAAAACGTGCTCAGTAGAAAGCTGATTGTTTCCACAAATGTAACACTTGAAAGAAGAGTGTCTTTGTTGGGACTCCAGAGAAGGATGATTTCTAGAGAGATGTTTCTGAAGACCATTCCATGTCTTGGATGAACAGGGAAATTGTGCGTGGATGCATGGATAGGGACGCTGCCTACCGTGAAACCGATGGTCAATTCTCAAGTGTTTCAGTATCTCAGATCTTCTTGAAAAATGCTTGCTGCATTCTTTGCATTTCCACATCCAACCTAAAAAAAGGAAAGCAGAGCAGTAAATATTTAGAAAATGCAATGAACAGAAATCTTAGTTTGTTTTGTTTTAATGACAGTCTGGTAATCTATATATCTAAATACAATGTTGAGTGTAGCGGTAGTAAAGAACATTGAGCTGCATGTTTTGTATGAACTAAGATATACACAGAAATTCATTCATTCAACATCATTATAGCTACTACTGCGCTCTTACAATCCGAGCCACCCTAATGTAAAAATGACTGCAGGCAAATGCAACACTGTACTTGTACTGTACATATCTCTGAAAACACAATGCATTCTGAAAATGAAGTTCTTAAACTATAGTAAATGGGGCAGTGTCGCGAACAAAATGCATGAAAACCAGTTGTAGAGCCGGACAAAAAGTTTAAGGCTTAACAAGGAGATTCGCTTACCGAGAGCATATCCTGTGAAACCGTTTTAACAGTTGGACAAACCAGCATGGCGAACACTGGGAAACATCACCGACCATACCATACAAGTGTGATGCATGCACAAAACACCATTAATTTTCAACAGGCCTCGCTACCATTAACAAACTGGGACTTTACAATCATAGTGGTATAAACACACTAGACCAGGGGTTAGCAACCTTTAACACAGAAAGAGCCATTTGATGCGGTTTAAACGGAAAAGAAAACACTGGGAGCCGCAAATACTTTTTGACATCTAAAATGAATTTATTTATGAATGCATTTATTAAATAGAAAGAAAAAATATTTAAAGAAAACAACAACTTCCCTTTCATGCTTCGTGGTTCACCCCAGCCGTACAGTACACTTATTTGTGCTTTGACTACCCTTTGAAGATGTGCTATCATCTGTATCTTAAATGAAGATAATGCTTTATATATTGTTTTTTCTTACCTTTATACTTTGTATATAAACAACAAAAGTGGGTTGCTTATGAAATCATGAGGAAAGGTAGGGACACTGAAAAAAGTTAACAAAGCTTTTTTTATTTTATTTCAGTATAGTATGGGAAAAAAGTCAGAATTCTGAGAAAAAAAGTCAAGATCGTCACGAAATTAACAGAAAAAGTCAGAATTGCAGATTAAAGTCAGTCAGAATTCTGAGGAGTTAAAGCTTCTCTCTTCAGAATTCTGACTTTTTTCCCATACTATTATACTGACTTAAAATAAAAAAAAAAATCAGTTATACTTTTTTTTCAGTGGCCCTAATCCTCTAATCTCCTCACAAAATCAAAGTGCTACAGAGAAAATAAGAGTTTTATCTAAATGAACACATTTTGAATTCTTGAAAAAGAAAATAACACAATGTCTGAATGTCTCTTTTTCAAGCAGGAAGTATGATGTGTATTTTTGAGCAACGTAAAAAACAATAACATATTAATGATCTAATATGTCAAGATCACAATAATCTTCCAATTTATGACTAAAATGACCAAAAAGAACGGCATTAACAAGAAATAAAATGAACTTGGAGTGTGTTCCCGCAGGAATTAGCTTAAGCGAGGCGGTAGGTGTCGGCCGGGAACCAGTTTTGAGGTGGATAACTGTCGAGCGGGGTGGGGGGGTCAAATTAAATACATAAAAACTAAATCCTATCTTAATTTGTCCAGAGCACACGGGGCAGATATTTATTACCTATATTATCAGTTTTAATTAACTACTTACCTTTTCAGATGCGGAGTTCACCGATGATGATGACGACGCCGACGTCAGCGTCACCCCCCCACCACCACCCCACACGTCTCCTCGGATGATCAAAGAAAACTACTCTGAACGCGGATCGAGGGTAGCGGTACACTCGCCCAACTTTTCGCACCTAAAATAACCAACCAGTTAGCAACACATGTCACGTGATTATCAGCTGTACAGTTTTCGATTCTGTTTTAATGTCTGGGCCTGGCAATGAATTAAAACTTCTCGGGGTTTGGGGTTTTTTTTTTTTTTTTTTTT
>JAGKQL010004785.1:0-13135 GCA_018398635.1 Cyprinodon brontotheroides
TTTCTTTCTTTCTTTCTTTCTTTCTTTCTTTCTTTCTTTCTTTCTTTTTTTTTTGGCTTAATGAGAGAAGTGGGCTTTACGCTGCCCTGCAAGGCTTAAAACCTGGGTTTGATTTGCAGAGGTGTCAAGTAACAAAGTACAAATACTTCTTACTAATCTGTGACCTCTGATTTTAATTAGTAGTATAATTTGCAGTGTAAAAAAAAAAAACTGATTTATTTTTAAAATGCTGTGTGATTACACACACCCGACCAGACATGAACTGGAGCTATAAAGACTATTATTTCCAAGGTCTCAGCAGTTGTAAGCGGTGGCAAAGGCTTTTGGCCAAAAATGAAGCAGTGGCTAACACTGTACTTGCTGACCTTTACTGGGTAAACATATGCGTAAAACACACTCCGACGGCTGTGACAGTTAAAACCCTTAAAAAAATTATAAAAAAAATATATAAAAAGAGCATTACAATATTTGAAGGTAAGTATGAACATAAAGGGATTCATTGGCAGACCAACTTGGACCTTATAAGTTTAACAAAATGTTGACTACACAGCAATATAACAATTGCTATGATATGCTTTTCAGCTATCAATGATTTAAAAAGGGCCATAAACAAACAAAAGGGAAGAGCTAATATACATTGAGTCAAAGTGAAATGTGATTTAGTTGTCAGTTAGTAGTCTGAGATTTTAAGGTTTTAGCACGTTTGCATTGCATCTCCAGTACATTATCTGTGCAGTCAGTTCATCAAGATCATGATCCTATGCAAATATTGTGTTTGGGTTCGGAGCAGGAGACCCCCAACATACTCGTCGGTAACAGAGCTGTGACTGCCCAGTGACAGCTCTCTGAAGCTGGACAAGCTGTTGGGGATTTCCTGCTGCCATTTGTGAAGGCTGAAAGTGATTATAAAGCTTTTTTTTTTGCAGCAATAACTGAAAGTTCTAGAATTTAAAATCAAACAATTTTTATATTTGCTCTATATTAGTTTTTTTTATATTTTATATCGACAGCAGTACTTGCAGTGGCAGGTTCTGAGAAAATAACCCCGTAATCATCCGGTACTGTGTGCTCAACTCTGACAAACATTGCTCTTGCTCTCTAGCTGTGCTTGTGCAGAAATGCGTCTATGCACCCACGTAGCTCCGTGTCTCTCTGATGGTTCGCTCTCAGCAGTATGGCTCTTCCTGCTCTTGCTACTTTATAAACTATGTGGCTGATCATCCTCTGACAAGCATAAAAAATCCCTTTACTATCTATATTTATTTCTTCCTGCGCACAAGATGTGATACAAAACCTTTAATTTCTACCAAAAAAAATCCCCAAATTATAACCAAATGAAATATTTCATTGCATTCTGTCTATTTTTGAATAAAGAGCAATTTGAAAAGATACATAGATCTATTAATATTTATCGCTCATTGTTCTCGTTTCTATCGATTTAAATATGATGTAAATGTTTCCTTGTATTGCCATTAAAGCATTTCCTATCATTCCTTTGAATAATTGAATATTTTAGTCGGCATATTTATTCAATTTAGGTCTGGATTGACATGACATCACAAGGCAATTACGTAGGTCCTCTCTGTATTTAAAAAAAAAAAAATCCCTGTGAATTTAAATCTACTTTCACCCAATGACCAGTGGTTACAAAGGGGCAAATTCAAGAAATAAAGCCAAAATTGCCAAAGTAGAAAGAAGAATGCTTTTGTTCTTTGCTTTTTTTGGAGCAATGAAGACTTTATTTATCTGTGTGTAATGCATAATTGATAGTAGATCAGGAAGTGTTTGCTTTTGAAAGGAAACCTTGTACGTCTAAAATCATTCCATTATTGTACATGTTGTTAGCTTGTCTGTCTGCTACTTTGACTAACATGATGTGTTGAACTAGATCTGCTATTATCAGAGCTTTTGTGAGTCACTTTTTTTTTATATAAAGTATGGCATTAATTCATTAAAAAAGTATTTAAATTCTGCAAATCAATTTTTTCTGCCAAACAGCAATGATTGCATGGCAGCATCCTATACCTAGTGATTGTAATATAGCCAAGAGCTGTCAGTCTGGTAAAGAATCTGGTTGTTATTCAAATTCTAAAGATTAACTCTTTTTGCCACATAAAACTGACTAAAACTAAACTAAAACCTTTTTAAGTTTTAGTTGACTAAAACTGACTACAACTATCAGACATCGTAATGACTAAAATGTGACTAAAACTAATAAAAGTTTTTGTCCTGAGGACTAAGACTAAATCTAAGATGGCATGCCAAAAACAACATTGGTGATGTGGTGCTTCGGTGCTGCTAAGGCTCTCTTCATTTAAGCTTAATTATTTTCTGTAACTATTCATGTTACTCTAACTAAGGTGTAGCTACCACCGACTAGCACCAGTGTAACATGGCAAATGCTATTCTCATCTCGTACGACTCTTTTCTGAAAGTCTCCCCCCTCATTTTCCCTCCTCTCTTTTCTCTGCAGTTCCAGTGTAAATAAATGGTTTGTTAAACCTAACTGTTTTTCCATGTTGAATACTGTGTCCTTTAGTTCTTAGCCTGACATAGGGTTGTCTCTTTGTTGCTGAGTAGCTCATTGAAGTTTTCATTTGTAACAGGATCAGAAATCTTTTGTTGTTGGGATCTGGAGGCTTGTCTACCTTTCTCCACCAGAGGGAGCCTGAGATCTTCCTCCTGGCATGAGCTGACTTCTGCACACCTGTTTCCCATCTGCTCATCTAGAGGCCTTCTTAAGGAGGAGGAGGCTGACACTTCCCTGCCAGAGTGTTTGCCAGTAATGGTACCAGCAAACCTGAGCCAGCTACTCTGATCTGTTTTTTCTGATTTTTTTGTGAACTTGTCTGACCCTGTGTTCTTCTGCCTCTCAGATCCTGACTTATCTGGATATCAGTCAAATCCTGGAGAAAACTATCGCTGCCTGGAACCTGCCTGTCTGCCCTCCGCCTCCGTCTCTGCCTCTGCCCTCAGCCTGCCGATCAGCCTCTGGACCCTCAAGGTTCCCCTGCCATTCAGAATACCCCTGAGCAGGTATATAACTCAAACCACCGGCAACAGCAAAAGTTTCCTGATCCACTTCTAACCCATCTTGTCCTCCTCTAGCTGCTTCCTCCTGTGACCAGCCTGATTTGTGCCAATAGTCCTGTTCACATTTCTCTGTAAACTCTGTAAATAAACCTTAATTTTTCTCTGTCTCCTGACAGTGTTTCTGCATGGGTTAATGATTAGACCCCAACATGACATTGACAGTTTTTACATTTTTCAAACACTTCAGACATGAATGAATGGAATGTTTCAAATTTTTATCCATTGGTTATGTTACTTGTTTCTTTTAGGTCCTTATCTTAATAATATTGTCTGATATATTCCATGTTTTTAACAATTTTTATTGTCATCAAATGGTTTAGTATAATAATCCTCGCTCTTATGTCTATGGTATAAATCTTTCTGGTTGTATTGTCCTATAATTTACTACACTTAGATATCCTATACAGTGTATTCATTTTATAGGCATTCTGCAAATACTTTTTGTGATCAATGGAATATCATATTATTTACCTTTTTTGGGGTATGTTTTTATTTGACTATGTTCATTACATTTATCTTTGAAATTGTTTAGAATCTTACTTAAGATTTATCAATGTTTTCATCATGGAATATTGAGAGCCAGTTTAAAAGTTCAAATGTTCTTCATTCTTCAGTATTAACCAAGAGGGCACAGTATTTTTATATATGTATGTATATTAGAATAGTTTGGATATGGGAGAAAAAGTAAGTATACAGTGACAGCAAAATCCATAAAATCAGTAAATACACTTCAGAGATGATGGTAGTTGGTTAGAGATTTGCTATTACAGAAAGTGTCAAGAAGACAACTCTCAGATTGAGTTCTCCATGACCCCTTGCCTATTAAGCAGAAATGAATGGTTTCAATATCTGTGCAATGGTGTGTTAAGAATGAGGGAATATCATTAACGGAAAAAGATGCTATTAAAACGCTTTATTTCTCTGGAAGGAAGGAAGGGAATCTTGCCTCTGAGCAGAACTACTTTTGTTTACAGAAGTCACGCCGTATTCACACCTCAACAGTTGATCATAATTGATATTATCATATTAAGTACCGAAGATGATTTCATTACAACGTGTTGTGGATGAAAGAACAATTTGAATCTTTTTTGAATTAGGTCACGTAGATGCTTGTTTCACACACCCCCACCCACCAACCATAGTTGCAGTACATGTAATCCGGCCCAATCCAGAGCAGCAACAAAAATGCAAATAGAGCCATACTTTGTAATGGTATATTCACATCTCTTTTTAAATTACACTTTTGTTTTACTTATCTATCCATTTGTGAAAAAGAGATTCCATTCAACAATTATTTTACCTGCTTTTTTTTTCATGTTTAAACAAGGCACACATTTAAAAGACCAGAGTACCTTATTCATTCTTAATATGGAATAAAACCCACTTAACCATTTCCCCAAAATTTAGGAGGATTTCTGTTTCGCCTCAGGATGGTTTGCAAGATAATTTGCTTGTGTCTCAGCTTGCTAACTGGCTGGCTAGCAAATACATATGATTAAAACCAAGATGATCTGTAAAACCAGTTTACATTATAAATCTTGTGCCAGAGAAATTAAGCTGCCCTGGTGTTATTAGTGAAACAAGAAAAACACTCGTTCCCTAAAAAACTGAAGCTTACCATTTAATTTTATCTGCCCACAAACAATTACGCCATTATGTTGCTGAACCATGATAGAAAAGCAGTCAACTGTGAAGCCCTTGTTTTTGGGCACAATGCACAACCAGAGCCTCCTTTTTCTTCTGGGAAGAACCTGTTCAGCTGAATCCTCTTAGGCAGGATGTGCACATGTGATAGAAACACCGTTATTCAGCATTTCATGGTCCATAATTTAATACCAATTGGAAAAAAGTGTATGCAAAAAAATATATATGTCAAACACTAGCTTCATCTAAATTAATGCAGAGGATTTTTTTACTTACGAATATTTCAAAAATCCTTTGTTTCTTTTTAGGAACAAAAGGAACAATCAGAGCCCTGATATAAGCTGAACTCTGTATTTTTTTGCTTTATAGGTGGAAAGATTTTAATTTCAATTTTGGATTTAACTTAAAGGCAATAAGAGGAAAATAAATGGGAGAAATTTCTTTAGAACTCTGCTGCAGCATTTTGAATTAGCTAAAAGTGTATTGTAACTACATTTTTTACCAAAAGTTTTGATAGTAAAGAATAATATTGTCCTGGCGCTGAAGTAACAAACTCGTGTCTATTAGTTTTTATTTCACTCTTTTCAGCAAGATAAAAATGTGTTTTCTGTGGTAATTTTTCTTTTTTTTTTATCGGTGATAGGCTGTCTCCCCAAAGGTTTCCCAAATTAGATATAGACTTAGACTCAACTTATTTATCCCTTGGGATTACTCCTTCAGGGAAATTCTGAATTATCACCTGCTAAGCTTGATCAGGCAAAAGCCACTTCATTTGGATATGTTTAAATTGATCTCAGATGATAAAGTTTCTAATAGTTCCTTCTCCAGGAATATTGCAAAATTAGAAATATCCTGTCCAGGGATGATGCTGAAAATGCATTTGTTACTCAAGGCTGGACTATTGTAATTTTTACCATCAGGAAGTCCAAAACTGTAGTTAAAAGCCTTCAGCTGATCCAAAATGCTGCAGCCAGAAAGTTCTAATTAAAAGAGAGATCATATCTTTTCCTATCCTGGCTTCTCTTCCTTGGCTTCCTGTTAAATCCAGAATAGAATTTAAAATCCTCCTTCTCACATATAAAAGCCTTAAATGGCCAAGCTCCATCTTATATCAGAGACATGATTATTCCTTATGTTCCTAACAGAGCACTTCGCTCAATCTGCAAGTGCAAGTTTACTAGTGGTTTAATCAGATCTTCCCAAGGTGGGAACCAACTACCAGTTTTTAGTCCGTGAGGTAGACACCCTGTCTACTTTTAAGGGTAGGCTTAAACTTTCCTTTTTGATAAAGCTTATAGTTAGGTTTTGACAGTTATCCTGAGCTATCTCCTAGTTATAGGCTTAGACTTCTGGAGGACATAGGGACCCCTTTTTCATCATTCTACCCCTATTCTCCCTCTCTGCAGAATTTTTAGTTCAACCCTAACATTATGCTCTTCTGCTTTTTTCATCTCGTCTGTTCTTGTTTGTCTGTGACTATCCTAAAGAAGAGAAATGTGTCAGCTGTGCTGCCATTAACACCTTTTGTTTATAGATGTTCGAGATCTACCTGTTTTCAGTGTCTTCAGTTTCTCTGACTCTGACTGGCTGATGTGCTCTGTTCATCCTCTGACATGTGAGTTGGCTTAGAGCTCGTCTGCCTGGCTGTGCGTGTTTCACGGACGGGCCACATGTAGAGTTGGTTTACAGTTGCCTTTTTTGTATCTCTTTTTCAATGTGGGGGTTTGTTTTGAACCCAATCGTCCTCAGCAGATATTGATAAGTCTATTGTTAATTCAATTCATTAAAAGCTGGTAGCCTTCAATCACATAATTTAGAAAATTATCTTTCAGTATGGATTAAGTTGAATTTAATAATACATTATTAGGATTTACTATTTGATTTTCTAATCAATAATGTATTGCTCTGATAGCATACCTTCAAAGCTACAAAATACCAAACTTATATACGTACCCCATCTTTAAAGAAGGCAGATTACTGAACAGTTGACATAGAGAGCAGGAATGAGGATATTTATATAATAATGAGATACAGAAAAGCTTAAAAGAAGACAGAAGGAAGTTATAGTAGTAAGTATTGCTAGGCAAGCAATACCCCTACAATCATAACTAAATTGAAAAGAAAAAAAAAAAAAAAAAGTGTGAGCAGATTTCTTAGCTATGGATTGGCTGCTTTTTACTTCTGCATTGTCCTTAAAGTACATTTTAGAACACAAATTTATGTCTTTACATAATCTAAAAATACTGCACTTTGCATGGCTTAGTGGTAAATTGAATGTTAGATTACTAATAATATGGGGAGACCTGAACGCCAAATATGCATTTGCCTTATCTAGATTTTTTCAGCAGATGTAAGAAAATAGATCTTCAGTTCCAAAGGAAGAGTGATGATCCTAGTAAGTAAAATGACTCTTTATATGAGGGTAGAAGGCCTCACAGTTTGGCTTCTATTGAAAAATCTCACACTGTGTGTTGTTCCTGCCCTTTTAATGTTTGTTTGTTTGTTTGTTTTTAACCACAAAATGATAAAAAAAAAAGGCTAAAAACTGGCATTTTCATCAATAAAAGAAGCGCTACTTGAGAGGATAGGATTAGGTTAATTGTATGTTTGATGGAATATTACAGTAAATAAACAAAAATGTGAAAAAAACTAAGGTGTCTCGTATCAATAGCAATGTCATTTCACATTCCCAAGTACACACAGTAAGCTGCATGGGTTTCCTCTTAAAAAAAATGGCAATCAAAAAATGATGATTTAGAGTTACATTGACTTAAGATAAGCATAGCATTAATTTGTGATTAAAATGTAAATGCCATTTGCTTACACTGCATACCAAAGAATAGGATTTATAGAGTTTTTCAGTGCAAGATTAATCTAAGTATTCCACATTCATATTTGGTCCCAAATGCGTCATAGCTGATTTCTCTGCAAATAGCTATTGTCAATATAATGCCATACAGATTAAGACTTTCATTTGTTTCAACGATTTAAGCTGTGACTCAAGCTAATTGCAATGACACTCAAATCACTCTTAGTAAAACTTTTTTTCAGAACAAATATTCAGATGGATTATTTGTACCTTCAGTACTTTTACTAATTTTACTGCATCCGCATTATGGCATAAATATTTTCCTGTAGTAATAAATAATATGTAAAATCCATAGACTTACTTGGAGCCACCTACCTCCATTGTGACCATCCTTCTAGTACCAATGATATAATTTTGATTTTTTTTTTTCATTGTTTGGATTCAGAAGGGTGTTTGAAATATTCTTCTAAAATGTAAATTTTTTTGACCTTTTAGCACCATACAGTTTTTACAGATGATAGGAACCCCATTTTAACCCTACTAAAGGTGCTACATGTAACTGAGGTCTGCAGTGTGGTTGACAATTTTTCATTTGCAAGAAACCAGTTTGAGATTATTTAAAATGGTGCCTTATCCGAAAGGAGGCAATCAGTAGAAAAATGAGTAGCCCGACGTAGTCCTACTCAATTCTAGTCAGAATATGAGTCTGATACTGCCCATAGAGCTGTGATTATGGGCGGTTTCTCGGGAATCTAACCAGGAAAAAATGCCTCTGCACTCAATTGGATAGACCTACAACCAATAAGAGCAATGGAGGCGCGTGATTTATGTTAACGTGATAGTTGTTGTCAACAAAAATCAAAGCGTGCAGTTTCACGCTTGTAGAATAAGAAGATGAGCCTTGATCGCCGTTTCTCTGTTCCTCTTTTAAAAATTTATTTGCTGTGCATATCTTCTAGAACAGACCTAATAGCAGAATCTACTCACCTCAACTCTCCAGCGGCAGCCATTGTTGTTGTCACCCAACCGCACTTTGGTGGCGTGGTTGATTACGTTACTGTTGATCATCTGTCCATCATCATTAAAGCCCGCCTGACAATTTGATTGGCCCGGCCAGATATTGTCTTGGCGAAAGTATACTTTCGTGCTGCTACTGAGCAATGCCAGACCTAACTTCTAACCTCAAACGCTAGGGCGGGACTAAGTTTGGAATGGCACCCAGGCTAGAAAATGAGTACATTGAGGTCATAAAAGGATGAGACTAGTCATTAAAAATACCTCAGGACTGTTGCATTATAATCTCTTTTGTTATAAAGGGCTCAAAAGTGTTAAATCAAAATATTTCCCTGTACCATTACCGTTTAAGGCTGGATGGATTAATGTTTTCTTTTATACACCAAATTCTGACACTACCATATGGATATCAAAAACTAAAATCAAACTTTTGCTTGACTTCTGTCAACTGGAGCCTTATTTTAGTTTTTTTGCTGACTAAATTTTTTATAGACATTTTCCATTGATCTAATCAAGGCAGCCCAACTTTTATACTAATACAATTCCAACATCATAATAACCGCTAATATTAAAAGGGATTTCCTCGGATCCAAAAGCTGAGAAATGGCTTCCTTATCTCCCCTGTGGGATGGGTTAAGCGTATCTTAAAGTGTGTTCACACCAAACATAATTTTGAGGTTGAAGCAAACAATTTACATGTTATAATGTAATGGAGCCTTTCACCCACCTAGCAATTTGAAATGATTTGCTTTACTGGCCAAGTAAAGCTTCGCCACAGTGTTAGGCAAACAAAAGCTATTACTGAACTTGCAAATGTAAAATGCAGGTTTCATGTCTCGGTGTGAACGCAGCAGAAGGCAAAGTGGCTCAGAAGCCACACAGAGATAGCAAACATTTAATTTACCTCTCTAGAAGAAAAGTTGCAAAGAACTATTGTGTTAGGTAAGCAAATGGTTGACAAACATTACTGAATGCGAGCGGCCATGTGTGTCTATGCTATTTACTAGCCAGGATAAGTCAAGTCCTTTCTTTTAAAGGTTACGAACTATAGCCACCAACAGTCTCAAACTGATCATTTAGGATGTTTGATTTGAGATGTGATTTTTTTATATTTGTGTGATATCTTCCACCTTTAGGGAAAAACTGTTTTATGGTCTATAAAACAGCTTTTATATTTATATCTTAAAAATCTATGTTGAACCTCAGCCTCAGGGGAAATGCACATACACATTTGTACAAAACCGAGAGGCTTAGGAAATTATTAAGTGCAAGTCTGTTTTCCTTTTAAGACAATTAGCAACAGTAGTTAAAGTGTTGCCAGATCTGCCAGTGCTATTAGCAAAAATATAACATAGCTGTCAAGAAGGAAAGTGGCAACCTCCGAGTGGCTTCTGAGCCTCTTTTCCTACTTATGTAGACATCAATGACACCAACTAAATTTCAAAATTAAATTAACCTATGCTAAATTGACTGGCTAAAAAAATTTAAAAAACAAAATCAAAAACCCAGAAACTTCAGGAGATAGATCGGCTATAGGAGAATAAAAAATTAGATTCATGCACAAAGATAATAAGTTTTGCCCTAGAACTCCTGAAGAATGTCTAAGCCCATCACAACTTCTTTTCTTTCAAGCATCGTTCCTGCAGCCAAAGATGCAGCTTGGCCAGGCTGGTCACAGTGTTCATTGTAAAGTATTTTTATAGTATGCCTGCACCATATTCAGTGCTAGCCTAGTGTTAGATACTAATGCAGACCACTGGAACTGCATACATCTATGTGTTATGGTACATAGTGGTGCTTGTCATGATGCTAACTATTGCCACATGTATAATATAGTAAAAAGATCTATTAAGAAACTTAAGTAAACATTTAGCATTTCTGTGGTGTTATATGTATGTGGCCTCTGGTATATCTTTAATGTCCTTGTGTAAGAACAAATGTCTGTACAGAAAAATTTTATTGCATTTTAAAGCGTTCAGAGACAAAAAATAGGGATATAAGGATGCATGAGAGGAAATCACAGTTGGTAAAAAGATAATTTTGGCTTATAGAATTATAGAAAATGAAAGCAGTGATACATGCAGACCCAAGTTATAGATTGTAGTGTAGAGGGAGCTGTTTCTTTGTAAATACTAGAATATATTGGATCTAAAAGCTCCCACGGCTGCTCTGTTCCAAAATAACTATCTTATTATTTCTTTTTTCTTTTCTTTTTTTATTTCCAAGCCATTACCATTTTTAATGTGAGACATAAGCTAAACAATTCCACAAAACATAGTAATAATGTAGTATATGCATCTGTTTTTTTTTTTTCTTTTTTTTAAATGCGTAATTGCTGTTGAAATAGAGCAAAAAATAAAAAATGGAAATAATGCATCAGGACTAACTCAGAAACACAATAAAATAGAGGCAGGAACCTTAATATAGATTTGCAAAAAAAAAAAAAAAAAAAAATTATAGATAGACTAAACCATCTTTAAATATCTAACGGTTTTGGACAATAGAGCATAAAGTAAGCTTGTAATAAGTGTTTGAATATATAACCCACCAAAAAACATAAGAAGATATCAGATTCTATAAATAAAGCAGAAATAAAGAAACAAAATGTAAGTAACATATCTCCACTACTTAAATGTTCAGTTTTATCAACACATTTACACAAGTTGTGTGTATTATAAATATTTGCACACAATTTATTTTATGCTTGGCCTTTTTATTTAGCTTTTACAGTCTTCATTTAGAGAAGTATAGATTAAGACACTATTCTGTGCTGTTTAATGGGCTTTGCCCCAAAACTGTGAAAAATATTTTCTAAATATTTCACATATCTCACCAAGCTAATTTGGCAAGGTACATTTAAGTTTAATCATTCTAAACTTAAGTTTACCTCTTACATCATCTTTACTGTAAAGCTAACAAATTCTACTGATGAGGTGAGACAGAAGCAGACATACAGAAAGCAGCAAAGATAAAAAAAAGTAACTGTTAACTTGCTCCACAATTGTTTCTATCTAGTACAGAAACAGTAAAGCATACAAACTCTGAACCAATTTCCATGTCAAATGATGACAACAACAAAACATAAAGGTATAGTCACAGTAAAAACGGAACCCATAGCTATGCAGAGAAGAGACACAGGCCTACCCTAAAAAAAACAGGCCCAACTCTAACATGTATGACCAAAGGTGTTGAAAGCAGCAGAAAAGTTGATATTTCTCTCAAGATGGATTCACAGTCAAACAGAAGCAGACCAGATGAAGCAATTATAATATTAAAAAAACAGAGAGAACATTAAAATATGGGTTGAACTAACAAATATTGCAGAATGGTATGATGAACGCTTTCAAATGGGACAGACAGAAAAAAGGTGACTCTCAGAGTGATGAAGTTTACTAATATTATTTTTCAGTTTAATATTGAGGAGAGCGCGATCTGAAGCAACACTGTAGAAGTGAGTTGCACAAGAAAAACAGGGGGAAAAGCCTCCTTTCCTGTGTTACTCTAACACAAAAACATTTGGTAGACAGGTGCAGCGATCAAGATTAATTTCAACATTTAAATTTAAGCAAAACTTATAGTGCAGTGAAGATGTTTTGTATAGTTTATTAAAAATGTAAAGTGTCATAAGATATGAATGCAAAATATATCAATATGAAAAAAACAAAATGACTTGATGTAAACTTACTTGTTGCAGTTGCAGCACTGCTGAATTTTTTTTTCCCTTTTTGAATTTAATTGCAACAAGTGACAGCTGAGTGTACACTATGCACTATTCTTCCTGATATGAATGTATTTCAGTGGAATAATGTGTTTATTATTATTATTATAATAGCACAGTTCATGTAAATCCTATTCACATTTAAGAGAAGGAGCCTCACATTTCAAATTTTGTACAGAGCCTTGCATGATAACTTGCACCACCCTGCCAAGGAACATTGGTTTAACTTGGTTTTCAGGTTGTTCTGAGACCAGTGGGGTCTCACAAAAGCTAAATGGAAAAGATAAACGATAAAGAGAATGGAAAGGACAAGAGGGGTTAAGGAAATACAAAATGCAGAGGCTAAAGTAAAAGGTAAATGCAATTGAAAAAAATAGAATTTGAAAATGCAAGGTGGAGAAAAATCAAAAATAAAATTTGCAATACTGCCGATGCCCCTGTGTCTTCAGACAACCAACAGCATCCAATTCAGGTGAAGTGCCAAGGCAGCTCAGACAGACAGACAGAGCAGGGGCTCGAACCAGCAACCTACAGGTGATAGAACAAACCCTAAACTACCCTTGCCCCATCTGACCGTGATGGTATCCCACTTTTTCACCATTTATGGATAACTTACATCATTGTGCGATGGTGGATAAACATAGTACCCTTTTTAAGTCTGATCCCTGTACACAAGTTATTTCTTCCAATACATTTAAATTATCCTGAATTTCTCAAGCACATCTTACCAGAGTTTTCAGTTATTTTAAAGTTTGAATATATGGAAGTTCATCTTATGTTGATGGTGAATACTTCTACTTCTACTTCTACGGATGGATGGATGGATGGATGGATGGATGGATGGATGGATGGATGGA
>JAGKQL010004786.1:0-11950 GCA_018398635.1 Cyprinodon brontotheroides
AGATGCATGTCTCGCTCCGCCTAGCTCCACTCAGCTAGGCGGAGCGAGACATGCATCTGGCTGTTGTCAGGTTAAGCATTTTTACCTGCTCAAAGGAAAGAGGAGATTAGTTTATCCAAACTAAGAAGGATTTGGACAAAAATACTGGAATACTTTGGAACAGATATAAAAAAAACTAGGCAATACATTCATTTCTATACAATTAACTCTGCCTGTAAGAGCTAAAGGCCAGACCATCTTCTTAAACATGATTCCAATTTGAGCAAGAGGGGTTCAAGATGATTTTCATAGAGATAAGAAAATGATGGGTGATGTGTATGCCTAGATGTTTAAAGCCTGCCTTTGACATACAGAAGGGTAGAGTGTTGTCTGGTATCTGAAGAGCCAGATTATTGATTGAAATACATTAACTTTTAAAAAAGTTGAATTTGTCACCAGAGAACAGCCCAAGTCATTAAGGATAATAATCATCAGCATATACCCTACCTATGAACACCAAAGATATTGGTACCTGTAATGCAACGGAATCAATCCTAAACTTAATTGATAGTGGCTCAGTAGCTAATGCATACAAAAGAGGGCTAAGGGGACACCCTGACATGGGAGACACAGCTGAGAAGATAACTTATTTGTAATTACACATTCTTTAGGAGAGGTATATAATAAACATATCCAGGTTTGAACCAAAAACAAATTTCGCCAATACAGTAACAGAATTTGTGTATTTGTACCTACAATTAGAAAAGATGTAAAAAAAAAATAAAAATAATAATGTGTACTTGTGATTTTTTCTATTCTACAAATACAAAACTGTGAAGAAAATAACTTTCTCTATAACTTCAAATTCACACTTACAATGCACAAATAGTTTTGAAACAAAATAATTTTTCATAATCATTCCTCCACATGGTGACGAAGGCTGCTAAAAAACACTGTTCAGACATTAAAAACATGCAGCCCAGTTCTACAGAACACAATTAGATTTATGAGAACATGATTTAAAGAATGTCTTGATTAGAATTATTGTTTATATTATGAAAATACATAAGTACAGAACAGAAACATTATGGTCCCAGCAGATAAACTTCCCCCAGTTGGAATACACATGAACTTGTCATGTACATCAGTAAGAAATGAACAAACCAGAAAAATATACAACAAACAATATGAATTTTTGGACTCTTGAGTTTTTAGTTTTCCATTACTCTGTTTTGTTAATCTTTCGTTTATTTTCCATTATATTCAAGCCGTCTTCAGTTACTCGCTGTTGCCCCCTTGTGCTTGTATCCTTTCCCATTGGCTTCCTTCTAGTTAGTTCCCCTCAGCCCTGCTTCATATTCAGCTCATTAGTTCATCCTATGTTCTGTTCTCCTTACATACACCACCTCTGCAGTCACTCAGTGCTGGTTCCTTGCTGTTGTTATGCTGCTTTCTCATCTCAGCTCCAGCTCCCCAAGAGAGTTTTCCCCTGATGTTTTTTGGTTCTTTGTATTTTTGGTCCTCAAAAACCTCCATGCAACTGTGACAATTGTAAACATGATTTCAAAGTTTAAGAAACTCTTTGAATGTAAATTAATATTTATCCATCAATTATAATACTACAAACTATCTAGCAGAACATTCAATACTACTGTATTTAAAAATGCAAATCTAACTAAATATTAGTGTCACAAGCTAGTCATAGGTTTCATTACACTTAATGTAATAAAATAAATAAAATAAAATTTAAACTTTTGTATAATTTGGCACATTCTAAAAGGTGTCCCTATATCCATCCAAGGACCATTGTAGGTGTATAAACATACACAGAGTTTCAATACATACCTTCTTTCTGAGCAGCAGTGTACCGTAGAAGCAGCACCATTCTCCAAAAAGAGAGATTATGCCATCTAAAACTTTAATCTTATTTAAGTCTTGTTTTAACAGTGACTTTTCTTTTTTAAAAAGTTTTTTCAAAGCCAAACCTGCTAGTAACACTTTAATTGTAAATCTATATCTGTCTCTACTTGCTATTTTTCTCTTAGTTTCATGAGGAAACTAAACTTTGAAACAAAGTCCAGTGGATTGTTTTTAACTTTCTATTTTTTGTTTGTAATTTCATGAGGAAGTTCAGTCTGCCAATGTTAAACCAGCTGTGTTTTGCTACAGCCTGAAGAGGGCCATGGGATGAGCACTATGACATGCTGGTGAACTTAAACCCTTAACATTTCATTGCTAGACTGAACATTCATTTCTGATCTGCAACATAATTTTGTCCACTCAAAACTCCTATTCAAGATATCTGCACTTAGATATCTGTATTTAAGCTTTGACCGAACAAAATATAAACCGCAGCTTTGACTATTCAGAATAGTGTTTTATGTTAATTAATTTAGACTAGTCATACTAATCACAAGGATGTTACTACAGGTAAAAATAGCATTTACTGCTATCAATAATGTTAATTCCAGAGAGCTAAACTTACTGACTAAATGTTAAACTGGTTTACCATACTTTCACACTTTTAAGCATCATAATTGTCGTTTTTGGTTGATTAAATGTCTGTTTTTTTTGTTCTTCTATGTTGCTTATAAAATAATGGTAAATGTGATACTTCCAGAGATTTTTTTTTTTATAATTAACTTATATATCTGGTTTCGGTATGCACCTTGTGATGTTAAAGTTAGTACATGGCAAACATGAGAGGAGAATCCACAACATCACTTCCTTCAGTCACAATATATAATGGGGTCACAGAATGGTGTGACATTAGACATTTTTATTGATTAATTATTTTTTGCACTATTCTAAAAAAAAAAAAAAGACATTTTGTAAACAGAAAAAAGGATAAGTGATGATATGTAAAATGAAGTTTTATTTTTGAAAGATTAGAGAGCATAGGCTTAAGCTCACCAGTCAAATGGTGAGTGCTACACAAGAGGTCACCAGGCTGTGGCCTTAGACGTGCAAAGGTTTATCATTTCTGTGGGTTTTCATGTGAGAATTTAAATTACTACCATCAGCAAACCTTTTTCCGCATACCTTACAAAGAAAAGGTTTCTCACCTGTGTGGGTTCTGGTGTGATAAGTTAAACTACTAAGATGAGTGTAACATTTTCCACACGTCTTGCATTGAAAAGGTCTCTCACCTGTGTGGGTTCTGATGTGATAAGTTAAACTACTAAGATGAGTGTAACATTTACCACACGTCTTGCACTGAAAAGGTCTCTCACCTGTGTGGGTTTTGGTGTGACCATTTAAATGATCAACTCTTGAGAAGTTTTTTCCACATGTCTTACAAGTAAAAGGTCTCTCACCTGTGTGGGTTCTCTCATGAAGATTTAAAGCTTTTCCCTGAGAAAAACTTTTTCCGCATACCTTACATAAAAATGGTCTCTCACCGGTGTGAGATCTCATGTGGATATTTAAAGTATTTAACTGAGAGAAATTTTTTCCACATGTTTTACATAGAAAAGGTTTCTCACCTGTGTGGGTTCTAATGTGAACTCTTAAATGAGCAACTGTGGAGAAACTTTTTCCACATGTCTGACAAGAAAAAGGTTTTTCACCGGTGTGGGTTTTATAATGTTTTTTCATTGAATACTTATCCTTCGAGGATCGTCCACAAATTTCACATACGAAAGACAATTTCTCTGTGTGCCTTTGAAACTCTGTCATAGTGGAGCTGCTTGCCTCCTGATCTCTATTCTCCATTACAGGAGGCCTATGAAAGAAAGGCTGCTCAGTTGTGTCACTACTAAATAAGTCCTTCTGGTCCCTCCTAGGAGGCAAATGTTCTACCAACCACTGTTCATAAATAGAGGCTGAGGAATCTTCTTCCTCTTGTACTTCAAGTAATAGAGATGCTGGTTCTTCATCTTCATTCCATGGAGGTCCTGGTTCATAATGTTCTTTATTCTGTAGTAAATCTGGTTCCTTCTGTTCCTCTTTGGCCCAGGTAGACTCAGATTCCTCAATCTCTTCTTTAATCAGTTCATGTTCTGGGGGCTCTTCCTCCTCTTTAATCCACAAAGTTCCTGGTTCATCCAGTTCTTCATTTAGTGCCAGTTCCTCATTTTCTTCTTTGATCAGCACAGCTTCTGGGGGCTCTTCTTCCTCTTTTATGCAGGGAGTTCTTTGTTCTTCCTGTTCTTCAAGAAAAGGATGATCTGCGTCCATCTGATTCTCTACTTTAAAATGTTCTGGTTCAGATTCCTTCTGGTCATGACTGGACTTCCTCCCTTGGTCACTGAGCTGTTGGATCACCAAAGCAGGCTCCTCACTGTTAGTGTGAGACTTTGTGAGGTCTGTGAGGACAAAAAGAAGAGATCATTAATTTAAGGCAACTAAAGATGGCATATAAAATAAACCAAGATGTTGGTGAATGTCATGACTGTCAATGTCAAGGTGAATTCAGTCAACCAGAACATGGAGAAAAGGGTTTTAAAACCAAACTGGACTTCAGTTCTGGTACTTAAAGTGTCGTCTCTGTCTGAAGACTTTCCTCATTTTGAGAGTTATTGATGGAAAAGATCCAAGCTTTAAAGAAAAAAAAAGTAACTGGATGTGATGTTTTTGTATCTGCTCTGTATAATCACTGTATAATGTCTGTAGCAATAAAAAGGGGTGATGGACATCCCTGGTCCTGATAGTTTTGAATATGTTTCTACTCCAACATACCTTGTCAAACAATTAGATGATTGCCAGAACTCTTAAGTTTTAAAGTTGCAGAACACCGGATCTCAAGAACTGGAGTTTAACATCCCTGAATTAGAATACAATGAAGTGGTCAGGGTCGACCAGAACATCTGCAATCGTCTGTAATAGTGTGTTCCTGGTATGGAATAAGGTAGAGCCCTAGTCTATCTTAGTCAAAACTAAGGTGTAATTTGAGGGGATTGTCAGACAGTAAGAGACACAGTGCAAAGTAAAATACATCTGCTTTGGGGACAATAAAAAGTAATATCACTGAATCTGAAGGAAAACCGACCAGTTCTGTCCCCAAATTCTCCTTATATTTACTTCTGTGTGGTGTTGTAGTGAAGACCACCCAACCATAGAACAAGACCACCCTCAGCACCCCCACATTTCATGTCGCAAAATTTTTTTTAACATTAACAAAATTCCTTCTTGGATTAATTAAAAGATCCACATTCCCTTAAAATAAAAGATATTAATCACTCAGCTGTGATTAGTCGACATAATCAACAATGAAAATTTGTAGACTGATATGTTTTTCATTGATGATTATTTTTGGTCTGCTTTTAAATCGCCCATTTGTTTTGGTCTGAGCAAAGGGCTCATCTGAGTTCAGGTAATTCCGCTGCACAGCGCTGGTTCTGCTGTGGGCAAACTGCTGGCAAATTCTTTACTTGCAATTGATGTCACATTCACCTTAAAACGTATGCATCACATTAAGTGGTGGTCTGCCAAGGGAGTTGCTGACTAGAGCATTCAATCATCACTTGAATATGCCTTTTGTGTGTTTTGTTAGGTAACAGATCAATAAACAGACCATTAAAGGATACTTTCGGGTTCCTTGTGAAGATATTAAAGATGCAGGAAAAATGGTCGGCTAACATTTAGTTTACCTCAGAAGTAGTTCAGAGTCAAAAAATTCTACATTTTGGGGCAATCTCTTTTTTAAAGAATAGTAATTCACTTAGACGTTAATTTACATATAAAGAGCATTTCAGTATCATGAGCAGTGATTTGTAGATGCATCCAAAGTATATTAAAAGACAGGTAGCTGTTTGTTTACTGGTCCAAGTTTACTGTTGCTAGAAAAAAAATGGATTGAATAATTTGCTGTCATTACCAATATGGAAGGATTGTCTGTATTTGTTTTGTAATAATTAAGATGTCAAGTAATTAGAGTAATTTGGAAAGGCATTTCCCTGAAAGGCATGCTAAATATGCAGCCAACCACCAAGTTGGGAGCATTTCTGGATAAATTACAGACGCCCAAAGATAGATTTAAGAAGTGGATTGCATCTCCAAACTCCACTACTGCTGCTAGTTTAGTTGTAAGCACGGAAAACCGTTGACAGTTTGAACAGGCAGCACTCTTACGCTGGTATGCGATCTTTCTTCCACTTTTTACCCCTCAAATCACAAAAATAAAAATAACACAAAAACATCTTCGACGTGTTTCTATAATTCAATCAATGCAACCAAATTAAATGCATACAAAAAAGCGGCGAAGCGTAAAAACTCCATGCAGTGAGTGTTCACTGCATGGAGTCAGACTGCTTTTTCCTGCGATTCAGAGGGAGCTGATCGCAGCGTTTTCATTCTTCCTGATTCTTCCTGAAGCATGCTGCAGCAGAGAAAGAGAAGAGCTAATCCAACTCTGCTAACCTGAATCTAACTGACCTTGTAGGGACAATAGAAAGTCCCTACAAGGTTAGTGTGACACAATGTGCGTTTGTGAATGTGCATGGTGGGGGGGTTAAGCCTTTGTTTTTAAATAAAACAATGACCATCATTCTATTTTAACTTGCAACACGGTTATTTGTTCATCTGATGGAAGCAAGTAGCTTGAAAAAAGTAGTTGTGGGTTGACTTAGCAAAATGATGAGGGGTGTTAGGCATTTCATCTTCTTTGTCCCACACCTCTGAGCTGTTCTGCAACACCAGTAACGGATGAACGGTACGAAGTTGCTGGGGAACACAGATGGATGCAAAACCATGGACTGTGGCCGTTTCTCAATTAAAAAAAAACGCTAATACGGACATGGGGGGTGGGGGTGGGGGGTCTTGTGTTCTAGTGAACTGGAAGAGTGCTAGTGCTGAGGCTGTTGAAGTTTCAGGAGCACATAAGCACATGATGGCGCACAAGTACTCATATTTATTTCAAAAAAAGTGCCTAATGCCAAATCAAGGGAGCTTTTTCTGGTACTTGCTCCAGAGCAAGTAGATTCATAACCCTGCCTCCTACTCTCCTCTGTCTTGTCTGCTGTTATGATTAATGCAGAGCAGGCTGCCTGCACACTGCACTGCAGCACAGAGAGAAACTTTAAATCAAAAGCGCAGATTCAAAGCTGTTACAAATCTCGCTCAAGATTACAAAAATAATTTATAGAACAATTTTTATAAAAATTAACTGTAACTTTATTTATTTAGTCCTTTCTATAAAAACTAATACTCTTAAAATTCCCACAAGTTCTCATCTTTTTGTACTGCTTTGACATCTGTGTTGTTTTTGTCAACAATGTCAAAATTATTTCGTCGACGCCCCAAATTTCCTTAATCCGCTCCTATCTGTGAAGTTGAGAACTCATTAGAAACTGATCAAACATGATCAAGGCAGTAAAAAAGTTTAAAGTCTGGAGCAGACATCAGCGTCTTCTAGAGAATACAACTTTAATACAAAAGGCGCATATATGCATTCTATTTCAACACATCTATTGATCTATATGTAAAACACGTTAGAACGGTTCATTTTTAAAACAATAGTCATTAAAAATGCTCAAACCGATTAGTCAGACGTTTTTGTAGCTTCCTACCGATTCTGTGGAGTTTTATCTGCGGGTTCCTGCAGGTTTCCATCAGTTTGATGTCTTCCTCATAGCGGAAGATGGTTTTTTCAACCTCTGTGAAGATTTCTTCAGCAGCAGCAGTTAGTCGCTCTCTGATAAACTCCCTCAGACGCTGAACTGAAGACATTATTAGTGAAATATTCAGTTTGGAGAGGAAAATACAACAGAGTTCAAGCCGAGTCCACGCGAGCTTCCGTCGTAGTCTTTAGTTTCACTTCCGCTGGGTGAGACAAAGCAGCTGACTGGTTCATCTACCGCCCCCTCCTGGCTCGAAGTGTCTCCAGCCTCTAAATTCCCAAAGAATATATTCTATGGGGCCAAAATTGTTGCTTTTTTATTTGCTAATGTGTGTGGAGAGTTATTTATCTATATCTCGATTTGTGTGTGTGCAATGGGATTTGAAAATGTGTAAATGAAACTGCAAACGTATGAGGAGATTTGTGTCTGTAAAACAATCTGCAAATGTGTAAAACTACTGTGTGTGTAATCCGGTTTGCAAATGTGTAAAAAATCCACAAATCTGTATTCAAATATGTACTGATATTTGTAAATGTGTAGAAGAAATCCACAATTCTGTATTCAAATCTACAAATGTGTACTGAGATTTACAAATCTGTATTCAGATTTACAACTGAATTTACAATTTGCAAAGTTTCTCGGTTGGCTCTTTTTACACATGTGATTTTTGCTACACTTCTGCCGTATGAGACCCGCAAATGCATAGAGGATTTGTATGTGTAATATCTTGATTTGGTCCCTGAGTGCAGGCTCACAGGCTGCCTCTTCCTGCTATTGATTTAATTACTTACATTTTTAAGTATTTATTTATGTGCATGTTATAATATTTTTGTCTGTTTTATTTTTCCTTTGTTTTTTTTTTACCCTAGTTATTTCTTCGCAGCAGTTTATTTCTGCCTGCCCTTTTTACATTTCTGTATGCATTTCTGCCTCATTATGCAAATGAGGAGGGGTGTGTCTTAGAGAGTGATAGCTGACGTTGCTTTGGAAACTGCAAAAGCTTTTGTCTTAAAGGTTTTCGGGTCGAGAACCATGCCTCCAGATTTGCAGGGAGCTGATTCTCATCCCGACCGCTTCACACTTTCAGTTGCAAACGACCCCAGCGCCTGCATACTTGTAAGGTCTTGGCAGGAGGAGCCAGCAGAACTTCATCATCCGCAAAGAATCCGCGAGATCCGCTGGTCCCACGAAACTGAGGCCTCGGTCCTTGGCTGCGCCTAGAAATCCCGTCCATAAAGGGGTTGCTAGAAGGGACCCGGTGACGGAGCAGCCCTGTGGGAGTCCAACATGCACTTTGGGAACAGGTCCGACTTAATGTCGCGATGTGAACCAGACTCCTGCTCAGCTTGTACAGAGAGCGGATGGCCCATAAGCCTCCGACTCCATACTCCTGGAGCACCCCACAGGGCAGCATGCGGGGGGACACGGTAGAATGCCTTCTCCAAGTCCACAAAACACATGTGGACTGGTTGGGCAAACTCCATTGACCCTCAAGCACCCTGCAGACGGTGTAGAGCTAGTCCACTGTTCCGGCCAGGGCGAAAACCACACTGCTCCCTTTTGCAGCGAGGTTCGACAATCAGCGGACTCTCCTCTCCAGCACCCTGGCATAGGCCTTTCGGGGAGGCTGAGAAGTGTGATTCCCGATGGGTTGGAACGCACCCTCTGGTCCCCCTTCTTATGCAGGAGAACCACCACCCCAGTCTGCCAATCAGGGGGGACCTGTCGACCGACCTCCCGCAGCGATGCTGAAGAGAGCGTGTCAACCATTGACAACCCGACCAACATCCAGAGCTCTGAAGAGAGATACTCGGGGCCGGATCCTGCGTCCACCCGAAGCCTCTGCCCACCGCCACGTGGAGTTTTTGACTACCTCGGTGACTTCAGCCCAGGTGATGAGCGAACCCAGCCCCAAAGCACCTGCGTCTCTTCTTCAACCCACGGGAAGGCGTGTCTGTTGGGTTGAGGAGATCCTCAAAAGTATTCCTTCCACCGCCCGACAATATCCTCCTTCAAGGTCTGCAGCTCCCCACCTGCCCACTGAAAACAATGTTGGTGAAGCACTGCTTTCCCCTCCGGGGCGCCGGGACGGTTTGCCAGAATAAAGCTTTTGAGGCCAACCCGATAGTCTTTTTCAATGGCCTGTCGAACTCCTCCCAGGCCGAGATTTTGCCTCTGCTACGCCCGCCGGGCCGCGACAGCATGGCCTCACAGTACCTGCTTGCTGCCGCTTCAGGAGTCCCACAAGCCAGCCAGGCACCGATAGGACTCCTTCTTCAGCTTGACAGCATCCCTTACTATGGGGTGTCCACCCGCGGGATTGGGGATTGCCACCACCGACAGGCACTGCAAACCTTACGGCCACAGCTTCTACGGGGCAGCTGCATCGGTAATAGAGGCAGAGAACACAGCCCATTCGGACTCCATGTCTCCAACCTCACCTCGGAACCTGAGAGAAGCGCTCCCGGAGGTGGGAGCTAAAGTCCTGGCTGACATTCATCTGTGAATTCACAGCTGGACCTCTCACTACCGTACAGCTCCCCTCACTTTCAGAGACCGTTAATACCAGACTGGCCAGCAATCTAGAGACTCGGTGGCTTAGCTTAATCCCTCTCTTCACCCAAGTGTCCAAGACATGCTGGCTAATCGTCAGAAGACAATCCACCATAAAGTCTAGCCTGTCAACTCTCTCTTAGAAAGTCGCTGGTGACCAAGTGTACTGTTGAGACATCCTTCTGCCTTGAACATGGTGTTCATTATGGACAATCCATGACTTGCACAGAAGTCCAATAATACAACACCACAGGGGGTTCAGAGCAAGGGGTCATTTCCTACAAATCACTCACCTCCAGGTGTCACTGTTATTTCCCACCTGGGTGTTGAACTTCTCCAGCAGAATGATGGAATGTCCAGGAGGGGAACTATTCTAGCATACCCTCCCAGGGGATGGCAGTAAGAGAGCCTGAAGTACTCTATACTGCCGTTCAGCCCGCCGTGGCTGCTATCAAGTCCTCCCATACCGACTTAGAGGGTGAAGGATGTGACCCTCTGGGCGTCTACTGGGGTGAACTCCAACACGAGGCGGCTGAGCTGGCCAGAGACAAGCAAGCTGACCCCAGTTTTCCGCCTCTCCCAGCGGGTCACTCCAGAGTAGAAGAGAATCCAGTCTCACTGTGTGAGCTGGGTTCTCCAGCCCTGGCTGTGTGTGGAAGAGGCGAGCCTGAGTATTACTAGCTGGTATACGCTCAACCTCCCGCACATGCGCGGGCTCCTTACCCTCAGCCAGGTGAGGTGACTGCTGTATGTTCACAAAACCACTTTAAGCGCCCGCGGATTGGGTTGCCCGAGGTCTCCGCCTCTGGCTGCTGCCCAATCCCTATAGTACCGGTCCCTTCATGGGACTCCCAGCATGGTGGTGGCCCAGGATGGCGCTAGCGTCGCTCCTTGAGGGCTTCAGGGCGGCGGGGTCCCATGAGGGAAGAACCCGACCACCAGGCACTTGGGCACCAACGAAGCCTCAACCCCAGGCCTGGCTCCGGGGTGAAGGTCTTGACTCGCCCGTGCAGGCGTGGCGTGCCCTGCCGTTTTAGTCCTGCGTCGCCAGGGGTTTTGAGTCTGTTTAGGTCCGATCCTGTCTGCCCAGAGCCTGTGTTTGCAGCAGGGAGACGCCCTTCCAGGGGCATTTAGCCCCGGACAACCATAGCCTCTGGGATCACCCGGGCACTGAAACCCCTCCACCGTTAGGATTGTTGGCCGGTTCAAGGAGGGGTGCAGTGATTCTAATTTCTCACTAATAATAATAGAACAATAAATATATAAAAATAAATGCGGTGATTCCTAATTTTCATATTTATTGTTGGGGAGTTATTCTCAAATATGATAACAAGTTTTCAGTAGTACCTCGATTTGCTGCTCATTGTGTAACAACTTGCTTGACAAATATGGAATATGTTTTATACCAGATGTCAGCATCAGGGGTCTAAGGTCTGGTCACCTGACTTAACTCACCTGTAAACTAATGTTATTAGAACAGAGAACCGTACCATCAAGCGCGTTCAATTTAATGGGATTACTCCCAATCAATCCAGTTTGACCAGTCAGCAGCAGCATATTATCAGCACCACTCAAGCTGGTTATAGTAGCCATTCAAACTTCTTCATCACTTTCCTTGATGGGCCCCTTTGCTGGCCCTGGTTGGTCCCCTACAATTCCTTTTAAAGAGGAAAAAGGAATTAGAAATAATCTTTCTGTCATGATATGTGGACATCAAGATCTAAAGCAGTATCATCTCCAGGTCAGAACCTGTAATTCAGATAAAGGGGAGTCAGGAGGAAAATAATATTCACACTCAGGGAGAAGGAGGAGGTCATTCCAGTATTATGGAAGTTGGCTGCCATTCAACCGGCTTTTAA